>CATIWR010117297.1:0-60626 GCA_949677035.1 Omphalea diandra | reverse complement strand
TGCTATGATAATGGTTATTATAAGCAAATTCAATCAAGGCAATATATTCATCCCATGCACCTTTGAACTCTATCACACAAGCTTGAAACATGTCTTCAAGTGTCTGAATTGTCCTTTTTGATTGCCCATTTGTCTGAGGATGAAAAACAGTATTAAAACTTAACTTAGTACCCAAAGCTTATTGCAAACTGACCCAAAATTGAGATGTAAATCTTGGATTTCTATCAGATACAATGGACACTGGAATGCCATGTAATCTAACAATTTCATCCACATATTTCTTAGCTAAGTGCTTAAGTGAACTATCCCACTGAATAGGCAAAAAGTGAGCTGACTTAGTTAGTCTATCAATGATCACCCATATAGCATCATTCTTCTTCGAAGTCTTTGGTAACCCATATACAAAGTCCATGGTTATTCTTTCCCATTTCCATACTGGAATCATCAATGGCTTCAATTTTTGAACTGGTGCTTGATGTTCCATTTTGATCTGCTGACAAGTCAAAAAACATGTTGAAACATAGGCTGCTACATCTTTCTTCATTTTAGGCCACCAAAAATGAGATCGCAGGGTATTGTACATTTTCGTCATTCTTGGATGCATGGCATATGGAGCATTATATGCTTCTTTTAGGATTTCTCTTTGCAAGTTGTCAACATTAGGCATACAAATACGAGAACCCAACATCAAGGCATCATTTTGAATATCAAAATCACCATGTCTCTTCTGTTTTACCATTTCAATCATCCTATATAACTTTGGATCCTTGTTCTAGGCTTCTTTAATTCGTTCATGCAGCATTGGTTTCACTTGAAAAGTAGCAATCAATACCCCATTCTTTTGTATGTTTAGTTCCATATTCATAGCTTGTAATTGAACTAAATAAAACAATGGAAATACCTGTAAATAAGTTATACCACTTACTGATTTTATGCTCAAAGCATTAGCAACCACATTTGCCTTCCTTGGTAATAGTCAATAGTATAATCATAATCCTTTAGCAGTTCGAACCACCACCTTTGTCTCATGTTTAATTCCTTTTGGCTCATCAAATACTTCAAGCTCTCGAAAGTTTCTCCATATAAGTAATGTCTCCATATTTTCAAAGTAAACACAACGACAACAAGTTCTAGGTCATTTACTGGGTAAGATAATTTATAAGGTTTTAGTTGTCTAGATGCATATGCAATTACCTTACTATACTGTATTAAAACAAATCCTAAACCTTAATGACATGCATCACTATATACTACAAATCCTTCATTACCAGTAGGAATGGCTAACACTAGAGCTGATATCAATCTATCTTTTAATTCATCAAAACCTTCCTGACATGCTTTAGACCACTGAAATGGTACATTTTTTCGAATTAACTTAGTCAAAGAAACAACTATAAGTGAAAATCCCTCAACAAATCGACGATAATACCTAGCTAGTCCTAAGAAACTTCAGACTTCTGCAACATTCTTTAAGGTTTCCCATTTTACTATTGCTTCAATTTTGTTTGGAACCATCTCTATGCCTTTTTCAGAAACTATATGTCCTAAAAATACCACATGGTCAATTCAGAACTCACACTTGTTTAATTTAGCAAATAGTCATTTTTCTCTCAAAATTTGCAACACAATCCTTAAATGTTGTTCATGATCCTCTTTACTCCTTGAATACACCAGCATGTCATCAACGAACACAATTACAAATTTATCTAAGTAAGGCTAGAACACTTTGTTCATAAGAGCCATAAATGTTGTTGATGCATTAGTCAAACCAAATGACATCACCAAAAATTCATAATGCCCATACCTGGTTTGAAAAGCTGTCTTTGGTACATTGAGTTTGAAATTTTGAGCTGATAATATCCTAATTTTAGGTCAATTTCTTAAAACATCCGTGCTCCTTGTAAATGGTCAAACAGATAATCTATCCTTGGTAAAGGATACTTGTTCTTCACAATGACCCGATTTAACTGCCTGTAATCAATACACAGCCTCATTGTCCCATCTTTCTTTTTAATAAATAATACTGGAGCACCCCATGGTGACACACTAGGTCTGATGAATCCCTTTTCAAGTAGTTCCCTACAATTAGGTCTTTAATTCTCTCAACTCAGCTGGAGCCATCCTATAAGGTGGTATGGATATCAGTGCAGTTCCTGGGACTAACTCAGTTATGAATTCTATCTTCCTATCGAGGAGACATCCAAACAATGTCTATATCTCTCAAATAGGCTGCTAATACATAATTAGTGCTAAAAAAACATATTCTCAAAAAGAGTAATAAAAACAAACTTTACTCTACCCAAAACAAAAGAAATACTTAAATAGGTTTGCACAAATAGTTACATGGAGTTACAAAAATGTTTACCATGATTTCTATCCTTTTTTCTAACCTTTCTAAACTCCAAAAGTGCTCCTTATATAGCCAAACTCCGAAACAACCCATTGGAATAATTGATGTTCCTTCTGAAATCTTTTTTGCAAAACTAGTCATTAGAGATGATAACATCTATTGTTATTCATCAACACCTGTTGAACTTTTAATGATAACTTCCAATGCCTATTGAATGTCCTTCAATGCCTATTGGCTTTGATTACAACACTTGTTAGAGAAAGAATAATGCTTGTTGTTCATTTATAAAAAGCTTAAACTCTATGCTCTATTTTTCAAACTTTACACAACTACTTTCCACACTCATCAAATAATTTACAATGCCTATTGAAAACTTCTTCAATGCCTGTTAAGAAGGGCCAATGCCCATTTTAGGTTCCAAAACTTAGCTCAGGCTTAGACACTTTTTCCATTGCAAAAATGTAATGTCTATTGCTAGCACATATCAATGCCCATTACAAAACTTTAATGCCCGTGGTGAGGTCTAGTACAACTTAACCTGGAGCACTTCTCCAAAAACCAGTTGCAAATAGACAATGCCCATTGTGAGGCCTAAAAGACTTTGGCAAAAGACCAACATCCGATGAGCATCCATTGTTCGTCTTTCAATACCCGTTGAATGGTCAAACGCTCGCTGACAGATGTTCAACACCCGTTGAATTTGCACAATGCCCATTGAACTTGTTCTGGTCTTTAACATTCATCGAGTCTTGGGTTCACATATTCTCCAAATATTTTTCCCTTAGCATTTAGAACAATCTCCCATTTTAATGTTCGCCGAGTCTGTTTAAAACATCCAAAAACACTAAAGTAAAAAAACATTAGAATTTCTCTTGGATTTGTTATAGTTTTGTTATTCTTCAAAATAATGGTTTTGTTATCATTCAAAATATTTCATTCAAAGTAAAGGAGTGAGTCCAATGTCTTAGGGTTACATGTTCTCGAAACATTCTTCCCTTAGCATGCATAACAATTTCCCCTTTTTTGAATGATTACAAAACAAAGATGCTTTGATACCAAAAAATACAAAATTCAAACACACAAAGGATACTAAATGTTGAAACTTAAAACTACAAATAAGATACCAACCAAAATATATACTAATCAAAATATCCATAAGAGGTTTGATATCAATTTAACCCAAGGTTTAATGCCAATTATTAGAATATCCACATAAGTCTTGATACCAAATATGCTACTTAACAAGCCACATATGATACCAAATGTTGTATCATATAAAATACAAAATGTTGGATGTTAAATGCATAGAAGATACCAAGTGTTAGGCTATGCATATAAGTGATACCAAATAAAGCAATCAAATCATCAAATCAAAGCATCCAAAACTTCTCCCCCTTTTTATCATCATGAAAAAAAGACATAACAAAATTCTCCCCTAAAAAAAATATTCTCCCCCTTTACAATTATATAAACATTATCTTCTTAAAAATTAAACCAAGTTTCTTGAAGAAAAGCAAACATGATGATGCTAAAAATATAAAGCAAACAGTAAAAGAAAACTCCCATATCATTATGCTTCCTTCTAACAAATCACCTAAGATATTCAAACATAAATTTAGTTGATAGAACTTGGGGTTAAATGTTCTCTTCGCAAATTAAGGAAAACAAGAAAGGAAGAATAGTTGCTAGAGATTCCTATAGTAAAATTTAAAACTAATACCAAAGTTGGTTCATAAAGTAAACTCCCCCTCAACAATAAGCATGTTAACCAAAATAGAATGAGGGATAGAGATACATTACGGTTAAAGATACCATATCATACCAATTGTTGTGTTTTCCAATTGATGCCAAATTTTGAATTCTCTAAAACTACAAATCCTTTACAAAGAAGCATCAGCTCCTCTTCAAATTCTATAGCTCCACTCACCATTTGATTCTCCTTTTTGAGCATGGGGTAAGGAGCTTCCAAACCTATAAAAATAAGCTTTCCTTGGTACCCATTTTTTCTAGGGTCCATAGGGGTTAGCTACATAAATATGCTCATCTCTTAACCTAGTATAGTGAAAGTATGCTTTGTAGCCTTAATTTCCATGATAAAAACTTTGCCAAACAAATGCTTTCATAAGTTCTTCTGTAGAGCATGAATAAGGTGGCATCTTAAAATATTAGTGTTTAAATCATGAAGGAACTTTACATTCTTACAATACTTGGTTCCTTAATTAAAGGCATAATTTTCCTTTGGCCTATGAGAGTGAGAGTAAGAGCAACTATGATTATGTATATGTGACTTTTGTATATGCACCCTAGAATGAGTGTGATCATGTGCAATTCCTCTAGATGCAAAGTGTAGCACATTCTACCTCTTTAGCTTATAAGTTACATACATAAAAGCATGATTAGCCTTTTGCATAAACTTTTTAATGTATGCATGTGCTAGTGTGGTGCTCTTAGGCTTTGCATTTGTATTAGCCTTTTGTGAAGAGCTTTGTGATTCTACGCCTTGGACACTAGGTGTTCTAGAAATGAAGCTCTAACAAACACATATTTAGAAGTTGAGGAAGAGGCATGATTATATATAATGCCATGTTTCACACCGACATCTCTTTGAGAGCCTAAAAGTAAATTCCAGTTTTTCTTTTCCTTTCATAAAATTTGAAATAAGTTTTTCGAGTCCAAGACCTCTTTTTTAAATAATCATTTTGTTTGGAAAGTGTCATAAAATTTCTTTTTAGAGTTTAACTCTCCATTTTCCTTTTTTGAAGCATCAATTTTCAATTTTAAAAATTCTCTTTCATTTGAGTTTAAGAAAAGTGCTTTTGAAAGTAATTCATCCTTTTCTTTTCTCAAACAATCATCTTTATTTAGAAGCTCATCTTTAATATTAGAAATGGAGGAAATTTTATTTTTCAACAATTCATTTTTATTTCTCAAAATCATATTTCTAGAGAAAGATTTATCTAAGTCATTTTTTGATTTTAGTGCCTCAATTAGATTTTATACTATGAACATGTTTTCGATATCATCATCAAGTGCACATAACTCATTAGGAGACATAACTCATTAGGAGAGTCCCTATTCGATTCATCGTCCATGGCCATTAGATATCCAGCTTTCACTTTCTTTTTTGCCTTCCTCCTTTTTATCCTTTTGTTGCAGGAGAATTCATCATCATTGGTATTCATTAAGCTTCTTCTCCTTATTTCCTCTTGATGGCATTCTTCTGGCTCCATAGACATATTGCTTCTTTTGGTCTGAGTAGGTCCATTTTTTAGGAAGCTTCTTTAGTATGAAGACTTAATGGTTGCCATGATCATGTTCCTCTTACACTTAACTTCAAAAGAGGTTAGGCTCTGATACCAAAATGTTAGACTGAGTTACGATGATGCAACCCAAAGGGGGTGAATTTAGTTATGAACAAAACAAAAAATACAAACAAATGTTATAAAAGCTACAAATAGAAATCAAACATAAAGTTTTTATAGTGGCTTGACAACTTACCTAGTCCACTCCCCAAGCTTTCACTTAGGCCTATCTATTCTTTTTTAGGCTTAAGAACAAAACCTCTCTTTTCTAGGCTAAGGAAGAACCTTCCTTTTTTCAGGCTCAAGAATAACTTTTCCATTTATAAGCTCAAGTAGAACCTTCCCCTTTATATTTTTCTAGGCACAATACCAACCTTTACAACCACTAGCAAGGAAAGATCCAAACAGTGTCTATGTCTTTCAAATAGGTAGCTAATACATAATTAGTGCTCAAGAAAACCTACTCTAAAAAAGAGTAATAAAAATAAACCTTACTTTACCCAAAATACAAGCAACACCCAGAGTGGTTTGCACAAATAGTTGCAAGGAGTTATAAAGATGTTCACAATGATCTCTATCCTTTTTTCTTACCTTTCTAAACTCCAAAAATGCTCTTTATATAGCCAAGCTCCAAAACTAGCCATTGAAGCAGTGTTTGATAGTTTTTCTGCAAAACTAGCCATGTGAGATGAGAACACCCATTGTTTTTCATCAACACCTATTGAACTTGTAACGATAACTTTCAATGCTTTTTGAATGTCTTTCAATGCCCGTAAGCTTTAACTACAACACCTATTAGAGAAGGAAAAATGCTCATTATTCATTTCTAGAAAGCTTGAACTCCATGCTCTATTTTTCAAACTTTGCACAACTATTTCCACACCTATTAAGCAATTCGCAATGCATGTTGGAAACTCCTTCAGTGCTTGTTAAGATGGGTCAATACCCATTTTAAGTTCTAGAAGCTTTAGCTTAAGCTTAGACATTTTTCCTATAATTATTAGGATTCAATGCTCATTTCAAGTTCCAGAAGCTTTAACTCAGATAAATGCTCATTGTGAAACTTCAACACCCATGGCGGGGTCTAACACAGCTCAATCTGGAGCACTTCTCCTATGCCCATTGTAAGATCCAAAAGACTTTGGCAAAAGAGTAGCTTCCATTCAACATCCATTACTCATCCTTCAATACCTGTTGAATGGTCCAATGCCTATGGGAGATGTTTAATGCCCATTGAATTTGCACAATACCCATTGAACTTGTTCTAGCCCTTTAACCTTCATCAATTCTTAGGTTTACATGTTCTTCAAACATTCTCCCCCTAGCATTCAAAACAATCTCCCTTTTTAATGTTTATTGAGTCTATTCAAAACATCCAAAAACACTAAAGTAAAAAACATTAAAACTTCTCTTGGCTTTTTTATACTTTTGTTATTCATCAAAATAATAGTTTCATTATCATTCAAAATATATCATTCAAAGTAGAGAAGTGAGTCCAATGCCTCGGGGTTACATGTTCTCCAAACATTCTTCCCTTAGCATTCACAATAGTTGAAGGTTGTTTGGGGCTTCCCTTCGACTTCTCTACTAGTATAAGTTACACTGAACAGAGTGCAAAAGGGCTATAAGGCTTATCTTGACACTTCGACAATCTACAATCTGTATTAACACTTGGCGGAGGTAGCTTCTACTATGGTGAGTCCCACCTCCTCATTTTTTGAATTTATTTATTTTCCCACTTTTAGCACTTTAGATTTTAGGTTATTGGCCCTTGTGAAAAATTAAATTTTAAAGGGAAGATCAATGATAAAATTCAACATGAAAGAGTACAAGAATAGAAAGAACACACAAGATTTATAGTGGTTCGGGTGTTAACAAACCTTATGTCCACTCCCCAATTCTCTAATTATATATTTCACTAACTCTAAATTGTGTTTTATAAGATCACACCTAACTTTACAATGTGTTTTACAAAGGCTTACATACAAACCTTATACAAGTGTTTTCCTAAAGGCTCACACTTAAAGCTATACAAGAGTATTTCAATGGCTCATTCTTAAACTCAATCCCAAAGGTATTTAAAGACTCATACCAAACCTTATACAACTCATTCACAAAGAGTAAATAAGAAAGAAAGAGAGTTAAGAAAACAATTTGCAAGAGTTTGGCCTTTATACATGTTATTCTCTTATATTTATATCCACTTGGTGAAGTATTTATAGGTTGCTTCCACCAAAGAACTGTTACTAACAAAACTATCTTCATATCTCAAAAGTTATTATAAAATCTTGCATTTAGTGCTTGTTAGACTAAAATCTTGCATTTAATGCTTTTGAGACTAAAGTCACGATAAAGGCTATCTGGTCACGATCACAATTCGAGTTTTGATTTAAATTTTGCTTACTTATGATTAAGATCTTCAATTATATCTACGACTAGTACAACAACACTTTAGCATTGGCTGATCCAAAAATGTAACCATTAGATCCCTCTAATATGGGTTAAAGTTTGTGGGCTTTGTGAGTGAGTTGCAGGCACTGCCTTGGTTGCACCTACTAACTTTGGCAGTACAATTCACTGAGAATTAAACTAAAGCTATGGAGTTTTAAAGATTAGCAAGTCGCGGTCACTATTAGAAAAATCATTATCGTAATTTTTAGAACTTCAATGAGTCATTGACATATGGCTTGATTTGGCTAGATGCTAGAATCCCTTCGAGGTCATTTGAAAGTAGTGGTCATGATTCCTATTTCAATAGTGACCACAAACTAAACCAGACATGATGTGCCAAACTTTACTTTTGAGTAGTGGTCGCGATTTACATAATGATTTTGACTCTTATCTCCATTCAATGAGATTTGAACTTTGTTTCTACATCCAAAACACTTAGATAAGATGTTAGAACCTTTTAATCTATGTTATCAAGATCAAAAAAGAGGTTTGACCAACCTAGTCCAATAATCTCCCTTTTTTTCTTATTTTGACAACCTAAATTGAATTAGACATAGGATAAATATGAATCATGCTTAATTTTAATCATTAAGTAGATGGATGGCAAAGGTGAATGTTAAATGGATATTTCCCCTTAAAATATCGATACTCCCTCTTAAAAATTAACTAACTTTAACTAACCATTTACTTTATCATATGAATTTAATATACTTAAGTATATTCAATTGTGTCAAA
Source organism: Omphalea diandra (assembly GCA_949677035.1). NCBI lineage: Eukaryota > Viridiplantae > Streptophyta > Magnoliopsida > Malpighiales > Euphorbiaceae > Omphalea > Omphalea diandra. The sequence continues at coordinate 51,788 of CATIWR010117297.1, read as the reverse complement.
TATCAAAATACTTTGCATATAACTTATCCCTTTTGTTAAGCCCAAAAAGAGAGGGAAAAGGGAAAATAACTAAAGACAAAATAATCATTCAATGAAAATAAAAAAATAATCGTTCATTTCAAGGCACAAATTATCCAATGAAAAAAGAAACTAAGCATTTATTTCATTAAGAATGATAGATAACACTGGAATGTTTTATCACATTACCAAGATAAGGACATACTTCAAAGATTTGAAAAATAGAGAACAAAAGTAATACATAGGAAGATGAAAAGCAGAAGAAGGAAAAAGAAAGAGAAGAAACTAGAGATCATCATCATCCTTAATCTCTTCATCATTATCTTTATTTTCTTCTTCAACATTGCCTTAGGGTTTCTCTTCTTCATAAGGTGGTACTTAAGGTGCCTTTTCTTCTTCCTCATCATTAGAAAATGCAATATTTGAAAGGTGACATGCCTTAAATCCAAATTTCTCTTGGATCTCCATAAGTTCACAATTGAGATGTTGAAGAAAGTTAAGTCTCCTAAAGACCTTCTTCAACATCTTGGAGATCTTTCTAAGAGAGGAGAAGGCCTTAGAAGATTTAGAATAACATGAAAAAGAAGTCTTAGCTTGTACCTTAGGGGCCTAAAGGGGTTCATCTAGAGTTGCACCTCCTTAATGTTCTTCAATCACCAGTCTTTTCCTTTGGGAGGCTTGTAAAGCCTTTTATTGAATGATGCTTTAGGCTCTACATATGTATTGGTGAGTGTTTGCATTAATAGCTTTGGCATTCATACGACAGGTGAGATCAAGAAATTAGAACTAAGAAGATGAGCTAGGGTAAGATTTGCCTCAGTCTTAGGAGTCAAGGCACCCATATCCCTATAAATGGCAGTCACATGAGATGAGAGTAGGAATTGGCATTTTGCCTTTCCACTCATATACTCTAATTGATTAATTAAAAATCTCCCAGTTTGGATGGCTTATTTTTAGAGAAGGTAGCAAAGAAAAGAGAAGTCTTTTTGTGAGGCTTCCATATGCCTATAAATGGTTGTCACATGATATAAGAGTAGGAATTTGCATTTTTCCTTTTAACTCATATGTTCTAATTGATTGATGAAAAATCTCCCAATTTAGACGTGTTGTTTTTGGAGAAGGTAGCAGAGAAAGGAGAAGACTTTTTGTGAGACTTTCTCATTACCATCACCTCTCACATTGATGGAGAAAGTGATGATGTGATGAAGAAGCCACACATAAATAGTCTTGATGTTTTTTGCACTGGATTTTTTAGGGTCATGGCATTTTTCAATAGATATGGTTTGCCAAAAGTCAAAAAAAAAAAAAAAACAAATTGAAGGAGCTAAAATTTATGGGTATGTCCTCTTCATTTTGAAAGTTGAAGAGGAAGTATAATTAGGCGTAGGAGATGGAGAATTGTTTGCCAAAGTATCTAAAATTTAAGCCTTACATACATGCTAGAGAGGAGACATCTTTGCTCATGTTCATTTTGCACATAAATTCTTACATTTATCTTCATAGCTATAGATGAAAGGACTAACCCTTGTAAAGATAGTCATTGAATGCTTCCTTTGAACCAAAGGTAGGAAGAAGAAAGGTTGGTGAAAGCTTGTATGCTTGAATTACTTTTTTCTTATTTGCCTCAAATCTCTCTTTTTCTTCCTTAATTACTTCTTTCATTTTGTGTAAAGGCAATGAGGTTTGAAGAGGAAGGTAAGAGGATTAGGTAATTCCATTTCCTTTTTCTATTCTAGTACATTCTTGGGAGCCATGGATGAAGACAAGAAGGTAAAAGAAAGTTGCAAGATTTGAAGAAGAAGAGAAAGATGGAAATTTAGGAGTTAAATGAAAGAGAAATGGAGAAGAATATAGAAAATGAGGGTTAAAATGGTTTAAATAGGTGGGAAATGAGTCCAAAATGGTCAAAAATGACTAGACAATGCATTAATGGAGTGGTTACACTATTTGGGGAACTAGTAGTTAATGTACACTAGATTTTTGCAAGTTACATCCATGAACCACATGTAATGATTGCTACCATTCAAAATTATGAGTAACTAATAAAATATTCTTAGAAATAAATGAGGTCAATAGTTTGAAAATTTGAAATTTGAATTATCATGGTGTTGACTTTTTGGGTCGTGAGCACGATTGGAGAAAGATTCATAAATCGAACTAACTTGAAAATAATGACCACGATTGGAAGTCTCTATCATGATTTAGAGGTAAATTTTGAAAAACGCATTAAAAATAAACTTTACATAGTTGGCCCTAACCTAGTGTGATCAAATTACATCTTAAAGGTCAATTTACACATTTGAACATAACAAAGCTCAAGTGCTCATCAAATTGACTCATTTAACATGCCAAACATAATAATTCATTCATATAAATATACCAAACATTTAACAATAACATATACACATAATGAGATCCTTTTTCACCTAGGAAGTTTCTATCAAGCATCCCAAATTCCCTCTTAATGAAGTTCATTCTTTTTTCATTAAGAGATTTAGTGAAAATATTTGGAAGTTGGTGATTGGTATTGATAAACTCAAGCACCACATTACCATTTTAGACATGATCTCTAAGAGAATGATGTCTAATGTCAATATGCTTGCTTCTTAAATGTTAGATGGGATTCTTAGAAAGATTTATTACATTTGTGTTGTCACATTTGATGGGAATCTAATCAACAACTTTGTCATAATCCTTGAGTTATTTCATCTAAAGAACTTAGGTGCAATAATAACTTGCCATCACATATTTCACTTCAGTTGTGAATAGGGCAACCAAAACTTATTTCTTACTAAACCAAGAAATAAAACAAAACCAAGAAATAAAACAATCACCAATAAATTAGTAAATTTTAGAAGTTTTCTTCCTATCCAATAAACTACTGGTATAATCCACATCTGAATATCCAAGAAGACTAAATGATAAATTTCTAGCATACCAAAGTTCTAAGTGCAATGTACCATGCAAATATTTCAAAATTCTTTTAACTACATGCAAATGTGATTCCTTAGGACTAGATTAGGATCAAGCACACAAACAAACATTAAGCATAATATTGGATCTAGAAGCAGTAAGATAGATGAGAGAGCTAATCATACCTCTCAAATTCCCTAGTTGCACACTTGGCAAACTCTTCATTAGTAGCACCAAAAATAGTATCATCAACATAAATTTACACAATGAGTGTATCCTTATTATGCCTAATCACAAATAATATTGTGTCAATCTTTCCTTTTTCAAAATCATTTTTCAAAATAAATGAACTAAGCCTTTCTGACCTATCTCTTAAAGCTTGTTTCAAACCATATAAGGCCTAAGTTAATTTGAAAATATGGTTGGGAAAAAATATGAGATTCAAAAGCTAAAGTTTATTTAACATAAACTTCCTCCTTTATAAAGCCATTTAAAAGTGCACTTTTCACATCTATTTAAAATAGTTTAAAGTTTATAAGACATGCAAATGCAAAAAGAATTCTAATGGTCTATAATCTTGCAATAGGGGCAAACTAGAAGAATTTATTCTCATTCTCTATTATTAGATCGCAGGTGCTAATCAGATTTCCCTACCATGCTTGACTTGCCGCACATTCAAAAAAGTTATAACTAATTCACTGATGATATGATGAGGTACCCATGTACAACATAGGTGAAGAGAAGATTCCCATATCTCTCTTTCTTTATCCTTTTAAAGCCCACACCCATATGACACAGACATGTATCATAGTAGTTGTTTTAATGAAAGAATTTTGATATGAAGGGATGATGGAGACATAGATCTGTGAATTCTCCTCTTATTGAAGAAATGAAGCAAAAAAAAAACACTAATTCCAATCATTATTAGTGAGACCACAGTGAGTTTGGATAAAGTCTCTTGGCATCAACAATTCTTTTTTGGGAGTCCATTACTACTTCAAGTATAATTTTCCTTGCAACCAACTTTTTATTATATTTATAATTACTTTTTATTTTATAGTCATAACTTTTCCTTGGACCGTCTTCACATGTTTTTAGTTTAGCAAGCTAATCTATTTTGTTTAGGCCGTCATTTCTAGTTTTCAACCTAACGAGCTTTTTTTCTTTCTCTTTTCTCTTTTCTCTTTTCTCTTCTCTTTTTTCTTTTTCTTTTTTTCTTTTTTTCTCTTTCTCTTTTTTCTCTTTTTTCTTTTGTTTAGGTATAGGTTTAAGAAAAATTGGCCTTGCCAACTAGCCCAACTATGGATACAAGCATTATTTCCATTAATAACATTCAAACTATTATCTGTTGAGGCCTACTGTTACTGAGTTAGAGTGGACTTTGTGGCTACATCGCATTATGGACTTTGAGATCCATTGAATATGTTCCTCGTGGAGGCTAACTAAGGTTACCCTAAGAACTTATTGAGATTGTGTGATCATTCCTGCTCTGTCATCCAATACCTTTTATGTTCTGGCTAAAGTTCGCCATAAGTTTAGGGCCTCATAAGATATGGTGGGATTCCTTTATACTTTTACTGAAGGACCCTTGACCCAACGCTTTCTACATAAAGTGGAGGCCACATAGGCTTATCACTACATCTATAACATATTTCCTACTGGTACCTCTACCTTTGATGATGCTAACTTTGAAGCTTGGTTGTATGACAGTTAGGGGTACAAACTTGATTTCATCAAATATTCACAACAACATGAGCATATGGAAAAGAACTTATATTTCATTTAGTCTAATGAAATGTTTGACAAAAGACTTCTTTAATTATGCAAGTGTTTTTTCTTCCAACAATATGCTTAATATGAACCATTACATCTCACATATTACATATTAATTATGTGCATGATCACTTCTTTTAATAATGGTACATTAGACCATTTGATTGTCTTGCTCAATGCCTTTGGCTTGTTGATTGTATATTCTTCATCCTTGTCCCCTTTTTACTTTTGTCCCGCATCCTGTCACCTTCTGATGGGTATCCTAAGTAGTTGATTGTACTTTCTCAACTCTTTCTTTCTTTGTTTAATTTTTTTACATCCTAATTTTGGCTTAAGTTGCCTTTTTAGGTTTTTAACTTAACAAACTTTCTTTTCATTTTTCCTTCTTTTTTAACATATATACCCTAATTTTTGCTAAGCCTCCCTTTTAGGTTTTTGACTTAGCGGGCTTATTTTACTTCTCTCTCATCCTTACATGAAATACTTCATTAGCCTATTTAAGTTCACTAGCCTAGATAATTCATTCATATCCATATCAAATAACTTCACAGCACCACCTAAATAGATATGTTTGATTATATAGGGACCTTCCCAATTCAGTTTGAATTTCTTTAGGTATCTTAAACTTATGATCAGATTGTTTTCAGCATTAGATCATCGACCCTTATGGTACTTGTTGTAAGTGTGTGCCATCCTTGCTTAGTATAGTTGGATATGATAGAGAACCTTTAACCATTTTCTCATCTAATAAAGCCAACTATTCAAACCTACTTCTCACACAATAATGCTTAGGAATTTCTATCTCAATCAACACCTGCAGAGACTTCATCTCCATCTCGATCGATAATACCAACTCTATGAGCATTAAGTTATGGGCCTTAAGATGCAAATCTGATGATGAAAATTATTGGACATATTGTTTAAAATGCAAGGGAAATTGTAAAAGAAAGAAGAACAAAGGTCCTAAAAAGCCTTGGATTAGGCCTCAAACCAAGCCTAAAAGCCTAACTCAGTATACCACTATTTAAATGGTTATACAACCATGTTACTTAAATGTAGAACTAGCAAACCTTACTCTATAAAACATTATGGAACCTTGTCCCTTGCAAACCACTTGTTTATACAACCAACACAGTAGAATGTGCCGCTAACCTCTTAGTTGTACATTCCACTTTGAAATCCTAATTTTAAAAATTTCATGGACCTTATTCATTATAGGTTGTGAATGAAGTGTAACTAGAACCATTCTAACTTTAGTACACATAAATGCCCCCCCTTCCCCTCGTTTAGAGAAAGGGAGAGAGGCTTGGAAACTCTAGTGTTACTCTACCAAAATTACTACTCAAACACCATAAATACATAGAAACCAAACACTTAATCCAGTAGACCCAAGATCTAAGGTATCTTCTAAGGTTTTTCAAACTTTATTTTTCATATTCCTTAACATTTGGAGGATAACCCATTAACTCATGTGCCTCTAAGGGTAAGGTATAACTAGAGGAGCATCCAGAACCCTAGCTTTCTTTTCCTCTTTTTCATCTTTCTTTTTCTTTTCTTTTTAGTAAAATCTTAGTCTCAATAGTCTGTACAAACCTCTTTGTGGTCTGCACAAACCACTAAGTAGGTTGTACAGACTATTAGTTGATCTGTATAACCCACTTTGACTATGGAACAACATTGTTTTTCCTTATTCTTCCCCACTAATTTTACATTGGTTTTCAAGGTTTTAATAGGTTCTAAGATGAGCTCTAACTACGAAATAGGGTTGGGTTTTGTTCTTTTGATCCTTATTCTTCCATTTAGTAGAGCGAGGATCAAAAGGGAAAGGTTTTACACTAGTTTTCTAATGGATTTAATTCATCTTATTTATGTTCTTCTCTCTGCATTTCTTTATGTGTTTAAGGTTAATATTGTTAGGGATATGATTGGGATGGGGAATTCTCTATTCTTAAAGACCTCATGATCCTGTTGCATGTTTATTATTCATTTACTGTTCTTATAATTTTTGTCTTTGCTAGCAAAAAGGGGTGGGTAACTTTTTATCTAGATCACTTCCTCATTTTTTTTTTATGTAGTTGCTTCAAGCATGTTTGGGAGAGAGTTCACTACTTTATGACCCCTCTTTTTTTTTATTGTTATCATGGTTTGATGAAGCATGTGCATTTGTGGCTCATGTGATTAGTCCTCTCACCATCTTGGTATCCTAGTTCTCTTAATAGCTATGGATGCCTTGATGAGGCTATGACTCTTTAGGAGCATTTATGACTCTTTAGGAGTATTAATGGATGAGGACCCAATGATCCTAAGAATTCAAGTGAATCACCTTAATACTTGCCCAAGACTTCTCCTTTATCCTCCATGTGTGCTTTATGAATTCCAAGCATCATGTCTTTATATTGTTCTTGCCTTTCTTCATTTATGCTTTATTTATGATTTGCCATATTATGTTGTTATCAATATAGAATAGTGGACATAGATGAATATATAGGTTCCTTAACTTGGAGATTTTGTGACATATCTTACTTAATTGTATTTCATTTTATTTATTTTATTGCTCTGTTTCTATGGTGATCACTAACTTGTGATTTTTTTGTATATAGGTGGCCATTTGAGCATATGCTAAGTTTAATATGCATGATGATCTTGATGATTATAATTATAGTTATTAATTTTGCATGATCCCTTTTAGGACATTAGATGTATCCCCCTTCCCCTTAAGTTTGGTAGCATTACTTTGATATGCTTGATTGGATGGCATTAGGAACATGTTTGAAGCATTAATAAGACTAATTAATAACAAGGGTAAAATAGTAAAAAAAAATAAGCCAAAGATGTCCGAAGGCCAAATCCCTATACTTTTCCCTAAGTCATCACCAAGTTTCAAACCCAATCTCTAATAGGGATAAAGACAAATTGGGCCTTCTAAATGACTTAGTTAGGTTTAGGTTTTGCCCTTGCTCAAACATTGGTCCCAACTAAAGTCAAGTGGCAACTCCATACTCCTTTAGGGACAATACTAATGTATTATCCTTTAATGACCATTAAAGTTGGAAAAAGGGCTTCAATCTTTTGAGAGGCCTAAAAGATCCCTCATTGATCCAAATACGTGCCACACTTTAGGGGTTCCTATCAATATATGGCCCTTCTTCTCTTGATCTCCCGTTAATCGATAAAGGTAAGAGTCATAAGCAAGATTCTACTTGTTCGAGCGCAACACTAATCCACACTCTAAGCATGAACAACCTTTATTCCATACATACAGTACTATGGTGTCATTCTCATTGACATTCTAGTTATTGTTCAATACCCCTATAATGCAAAAGGCAACTATTTTGACCAATCCTTATAAGTCTCTACCATCTTAGTAAGGATGTTCTTAACATTCTTATTGGCTGCCTCAACTGCATTGTTGGCTTATGGCCTATAATACATAACTTATAATGAATCACTTGATATTTCTTTAGCACCCTTAATTTCTACATGAAAGTGCACCCTAATGTTTGTCACAATGTGATCTAGCACACTATAGTGGCAAACAAGATTCTTTTTTTTTTTTTTGGATGAATTGAGCCATCTCTTTTACCCTTAGCTTACTAAAGCACTTTGCTTCTGCCAAGTTCAAAAGCAATCCACTATTACCATAATGTATTTATGCCTCCTTGCAGTAGCTGGCCTAATTTCACCAATCATGTTAAATACTTCTAAGCTGTGAATGGCCATGATAAAGTTAAATTCTTCAACTCCATATGAAGTAAATGGTTGAGGATATGAACCTGACATTTGTGACAATTTTGAACTATTTGAATGCAATCCTACTCCATAGTAGTCTAGTAATAACCCATTCTCAGAATTTTCCTTGCAAAATTTTTCCCATTCATATGAGGACTACAAATTCTTGCATGTACCTCTTCTAGGACCTTGCTCACTTCCTCTTATGTTAGACATCTTAAATGGACCCCATCTGGCATCCATTTGTACACAATACCATCATGAACTATGAATTGCTATACTAGCCTTTGTAGTATGTCCTTATCTCTCCTACTAGCCCTTTCAAGATACTCTCCACTTTTAAAATATTTTTAGACATTGTAATACCATGGATGATTTTCTATTAACATTTATGTCACTCCTTCATCCTTATAGCATGGTGTTGTATACCTAAATGTGATCAATGACTTTATTGGCATCCTTTTTGATCCTTCCAAAATAGAAACCAAGGTGGCTAATGATTAGCCATTACATTCTCCTTCCACAATAGATGGTGAAATATAATTCTCTAGAAATTATAGATCAACCTCTTCAAATGCTCCATATATGGGCCCAATCGTTCCTCTTTTAACTCCCATTCATTGATTGCCTAAGAGATGACCAACAATGAATCTTCAAATGCTTTAACTATCCTCACCTTCATTTGCATTAGTGATTCCAATCCAAGTGCACAGGCCTCATACTTGGCCATGTTATTATTCACATTGAAATCCAACTTTTTGGCCATAAGGAATAGTTCTTTTTTCTGTGACAACAAAATTACACTTTCACCTACTCCTTTCTTATTTGCTGCTTCATCAAAGTACATTCTCTAACCATAAGGCTCAATTGCTCGTACCCTTTCATTTAGGAATTGGAGGAGTTTTGATTCTCTTTTTACGAGTAATTATTGGGCCAAATATTCTATAATTACTAGGCCTTTAATCACCTTGCTATTTACATATTTGATATCAAACTCTATCAAAAGTATCAACCATTTTACGAATTTTGTTGTCAATGAAGGGGTCTCGTGTAAGTACTTGATCGAGTCAAGCTTCGAAAGCACTTGAACAGAGTATGACTAAAATTAATACGTTGACTTCTTTGTAGCCCATACAAATGCTAAACGAGTCTTCTCTATCTAATTGTACCTCTCCTTGTAAGGGAGTAGTTTCTTATTGAGGTTATACACAACATGCTCATTCCATGCCTCATCTTTTTTATGCCAACATTACCTCCACATAACTCTTTTATACTATTATATAAAAAATTAATGGCCTTCCTAACTTATTGGGGGGGAGGGGGAGGTTTAGCACTGGAAGGTTAGACAAGTATTCCTTTATCTTCTCAAAGACCTTCTAACATTATTCATTCCATTCCATCAGTTAGTCTTTTTTTAGTAACTAAAAAGATTGACTCACAAATAGGAGTGAGTCTAGCTATAAATCTGCTAATGAACTAAAGATAGCCTAGGAAACCCTAAACCTCCTTTTCTATCTTTAGTGTGAACATGTCCTGAAGGGTCATTACCTAGTTTAGATCCACTTTGATGTCCTTCTTACTGCATGTCCTAATAACTGATGATGAGTGCATACGATAAGAAATTCCTTAAGCTACAAGTGCATAAGTCAGAAGCAATAATGTGTATTTTATGAGTACGGATAGTATTCCGGTAAGAATTGAGTTTTAGTACTAAGGATCTTATATCTTATATTATCTAAAGAGTCAATAAAAGTTAATGAATAAAATTGCAAATAAGAAAAATAAGTGAAATTCTACTAGAGATAAGAGATTATCAATGGGTGAGAATGATTAAGGTTTCAACTTCACTAGACAACCTTTTATTAGGTTCCTAATCACTATCTAATTGGGACATCCAGATGGTGCTACTATCAAGTCACTAAGGTGATCAATAGATCTCTTTTGAAAATTAATCAACATACAAATACATGTTAAGCTAATGGTCTCTCAACATAAAAGCTAATCATCATGTAATTGTCTCAAATAACAAGACCCTAAGCATACCAACATTTCATCAAGGTTTCTCAATATGAAACAAAATAAGGGAATTGTTGAAAGTTTTGTTCCACAAAATGCATATCTAGATAGTTGGTTTATAGAATTGAGTATGATTAATGGTCATTTAATTAGTGTCATAAATCATTCAACAATCACTAACATACTAGATGAAAGACACTAAGTATACTTGAATTAGAAATAGCTAATTTAACATTAAGATACAATTCAAGTATAAGAATTGACTATGCAAGTGCAAATGCAATAAATTAACTTTGTCATGACTTTACAAGGCAAACGCTACTCCCAAGAATTCTTATGATTCAAGTGACATTTGATTTTATTGGTTAACATATACCATGTGATTCATTTGATCAATAACATGTGCCATAATAGGAAATACTGGATCTTTTCTATGTGATTTGCAAGTGTTTGACAAGCTAGTCACAACATCTTTTTAATTTGATTGCAAGTGTTCATTCTTAATAGTATACCAAGTAATCATTAAGATAATAAAATTCTCACTTGACTTGTATTCAAATGTAAAATGTCACAATTCAATCATATATACACATAATAGAACCCAATCATATCTTAAAATCATCACACATACACATTAGATCCCAATTATGGCTTTTACTCATCTTTGATGCAACCAACCTTTATGGTAGGTTTGAACCTCTCTCTTGGGCTTGCTCAATGTGTTGAGATCCAAATATTTGATACTTATATCATTATAAAAAGTCAAAATGAGATTGCATGCATGGTATGCAACTATGGTCATGTTCCATGTAAGTTGTTTATTTTTCTTATATGGTAGCCTAACCTTGTTACACTTGAACCACAATAAATCTTTTTATAATTATCCAAATGACTTTATTCATTTTTTCACATAAACTAGACATATAATGATAAAACATAGTCAAAATTTATGTTATTATAAGGCCTATAAAAAATATGGTAATTTTTTTAATTATGCCTTGTTTCAATGTCGTCATAGTCTAAGTAGGTTTAACATTTTTAGCCATATCTCAAATTATACAAATCCAATTGCAAAAATGATTTACCAAAATTACACAATAGTAAATTAACATTTCTCATGCTTAACATATTGTCTAATTCAATCTACAAAGTCGCCAAAATAAGTGCTCAATCTTAAAGTGATCAAGTTTCAACATGTTGAGAATCAATCAAAATGAAGGAGTGATATTTCCCCACCGATAATATATTTGGCAAAATTATTGTACGAACAAGTATGTGAAACATAAATCTACAACCTTTAAGTTTGAAACATTATAAATTCCCATTCTATGGCCTTCAATTTCTTGGAAAATAGAATTAAGAGATTAAACAGCTTTCATCAGGTTCAGGGTTAGTCACAATAAAAGAGGAATATCTCTTTCCATACAACAAATTAAGCAAAACTATTTTATAGGCATTTAAAGGAATATAGACCTATAAATTTCATATTTTACACTTTGTCTAAATAAGAAAATAAGGTTATAAAAATAGATGAAAATAGCTAAATTAAGGAGATTTGAATAGGTAGTGAACCCACCTTAATGAAAGAGTCATGACTCTTCACACACACCATATCAAACAAAACTATTTCAGATGAATTTAGATTATGCATAACTATGCTCTCTAGACCTTTCGATGGGCATTTAGATTTCACAATGAGCATTGATCTTGCCCTCACAATAGGCTTTGCATATTCATAACAGGCATTAGACAAAGTGCCTTAGATAGAGCAAAACTCACTAAAACTCAAAATAGGTATTGGTCCTTTACAGAAGGCATTAGAGAAACACTTTAGATTGAGCTAAAGCTTTTGGACCCTTAAATGAGGCAAACTTCATATCTCAATAGGCATTGAAGGTATATCCAATGAGCATGAGAATTCCTCAATGGACGTTGAAGCATTTCTGCTATTGTTGAAAAAATAAAGCATTAAATTTATGTTTTATCGAAAATCAACAACCAATATTGATTTTACTGCAATAGGTGTTAAGGTCAAAGCCAACGACCATGGAAGAATGAACAATAGGCATTGGAACTATCTGTTATAAGTTCAACAAGTGTTGCTCAGGATCAATGAGCATTGTCACCTCTAATGACTAGTTTTGCATAAAGGTTTCCAGATTGAATATCCATTATTCTAGCGACTTGTTTTCGAGTTTGGCGAGATAAGAAGCATTTTTTAAGATTATAAAAGATTGATGAAACCTTAGAGAACATTTAGAAATAACTAGAGAACTTTTAGCAAGCTTTTGTGCAAACCTTTTTGGTGTTGCTTTATATTTAGGTAGAGTTTAAAAAGCTTAGGCAATCTCATCTAATTATAGGGTATAAGGCTTGTTGAATAATTGAAAGTTAATTACACCAAATGGGTAATACCCACCTAACTTCTTAGTTTCAACATGTAATCTAGCTAGGAATTCTAATGTCAATTCGTTATAGGTAATGGTATGAAGTTCAATAAATTTATCCCATTAAAGGACCAAAGGTGCTCTTGAACTTCACCAAGTAAGCCCACATTGGCAAAAGCACCTACACCTATGAATTTGGTGGGAAAAAAAGGTGTTTCATAAGAATGGAATACCTTGTTGCATGATCATCCTTCTTAAAGATAGGAGTAGCACCTAGCATAGGAGTGGTACTTGAAGATCGAGGACAATGCTTAGCAATGGTCTTTTGCCACTTACCCATGGCAAAAATTTAAATTAGATGTGATGGGGAACTCTTTTAATAAAGGTTTTATTGGGAGAAGGTCAAATTAATGGTAGGGGTAAAGGGGCACACATTGTGGTCTAGTGTAATACCCATTTTCATTTATTAAGCATGACATTCACGCGCCCAAAAATTCATATGCATTTATATCAACCTGTTCAACTTTTGTTGCCTGGTCTTGTGCTTTCTCACCATCATTTATATCCTTAATGGATTCAAGCTCATCCTTATATATATTCCTTTATTAAACTTACACAATCCAGTTTATCCCATTCTAGATCCATAAGGAGTGCATCTCAATTAACCATTCCAGGCTTTTTCTTCTTAAGATCTTCGTTCATGGCCCATATCCTCTAAGTATTATAACATTCTTCATCATAAATCTTTCATTTATCATTCCATGGCTAGGTAGTTTGAAGGCCATATAAAATTACAAGCTAACCTAATTCTAAGGTACTCTCTACTTATACAACCTCTTTATCTTTCTTCTTTTTCTTCTTCTTCTTCTCATTCTCCGTATCAGATGAGTCTTAATAATTCAAATAACTTATTTTCCTAATTCACATCTAGAAGAAGGCTTTGTTGAGGTCTTCCATTGAATATTCCTCTATTTATTTTTCATCTTCTTCAACCTCACTAGCTACCTCTCTTTCTTTTCATAAAGAAATCGAACAAAGGCCATGCAAATCCCTTATCTCTAATTTTCCTCTATTTCCATTGTAACCCAATCCTTTTCAAGTACTCTGAGTAGGGATCTCTGGAATTTTGACACATCTATAGAATTTTCTCCTAACCCTTGTCCTAAAGGAAGTTTACATTTTTCATGATGCCCATTACTTTTGGATCCACCCATTTACTTAAAACTTAGCAACTTAGAAACCTTTGAAACACATAATAGTTATGCTCAACATTGATACTATCGCTTTGAATTTTGCTTAAATTGTCACTATCTCACCTTTGTAGGGGATCTTAACCTTTTAATGCACTATAGATGGTATATCACCTAATGGATGATATCGTGGCCTACCCAGCAGTAGTGAAAAGGTGACAGGGATGTTTATTACTGTAAATTCCACCATCATCTCTACAACCCTAATTTTTGCATGATTTTGAATACATATGCGACTGGTCTTTTACTATCATCATAAGTCTGAATGAAGTTGTCTGATCCTTCCAAGTCCTTCTCTAACACTCTAAACTTATGCAACAATTTCAAAGGGTAAATATTAATCCTAGATCCATCATCAACCACCATGCATAGTGTTTAGCCCCTTTTTACCTCAACTCTAATAAATAAGGTTGAATTATGATCCCTACCCTTTGTTAGTAAATATTCATCAGATAAGGTAATCTTCCCTTTGTTGGTAACTAAGGTAATAGTATACTTTGATATAGTCTTAGAGATAATCAAACTCGAAAAAGCTTCAACCATGACTTCATATGCTCTTAAGAGGTGATGAGTAATTCCCACGCACTAATCTAGGCTGACATTTTTTCAATTGCCTCAAACTAGGGTTATCCTTCTCCTTTTCCTTCAATATAGGCATGTCTACTTTTTTCTCAGCCTTTGGATCTTTAAAGACCTCACTATCTAGGTAGTACTTTATACTTCCAATCATATGGTTCAGATGCTCCTCCTCTTTCTCTTTATCACTCTCTTCTTATAACTTAATCACTCTCTTCCTCTTCACTTTTTTTTATCTCCTCACCTAAACCTACCCATATGTTAATAGCACAAGTAGCAATCATAACTTTCATAAGGGTTATCTACTTAAAGATGGCCATCATTACCTCTTTAAGAATCTCAAAATCAATCATAAAGGTCTCTTAGTTTAGGGGTGGCACATAACAATAGTTGAAAGTGGGTTTGCTCTTATACTTGGTCTTCCTGAATTTGGCAAGACAATAGTTTTGCTATAAATGAAATCTTGAATATCGTGCCTCAACCTGTAATAGTCATCAATATTATGCCCAGCTCCTTGATAAAAGGCATAATAGGCATTCATATCATACCTTCTTGGCAGGGGATTAAGAGACAGCCTCAATGCTAATGGCTTTAATACCTTTTTCTTTTGTAACCTTTTAAATACCTTAGATAAGGATATGTCCAAATTAGTAAATTATCTTGAGGCACTCACCAACATTCACGTTAGTTATCTTGATCCCTTCTCCTTAAGCTTGGGATGGGGTACTTCTCATTCACCATATGGTATCTTTTCCTCATAATCTAATTCCATTGTTTGTAAGCTAGCCTCTCTAAGATCCTTAAAATTATGCACCAACATGCCCTTAATCCTTGTACTAATACTAGACAAAGCTTCTCTAACTATTATTTAGACTTGTTCTTTCTTAATTAGTCTAGTAGTCACCTTGAAAGCCATCTTCTTCCATCTCCTTATATAGTCATTACAATCTTCTCTAAATTTTTATTTCAATGGCCCTAGATCATGAAAAGTAACTTCCAGTTCTGAGTTATAGGTGTAATGCTTATTAAAAGCCTTTGTTAACTCCAAATCTTCCGTAATCATCTTTAACTAGTTAAAGTACCAAGTTTTCATAGACCCCTCCAATGATAACTCAAAAATTTATAGTATAATATATGTTGATACCCCTAATGCCTTATTAACCAACACAAACAAATAAATGTCATTCTTTGCATTTTGGGTGCCTATGAACTTTGAAAGGTCAAGCATTGAAAAATTTGTCAGAAGTTTTGTAGGTTTGTGGGCAATGCACTCTTCAATGTTAATTCCTTTCTCTATACCTTTAGCACCAAGAGTCTTTTAGATCTTTTCTAATGATTTGGTAAGTTCATCAAATTGAGTACCTTTTTCTTACTTTCCACGGGGTTATCAAGAGTTACAATAGTGCTCTCTACTTTCTTAGCCAACTTGCTCTCATGGTACTCCTTTATCCAAAACAAGTCATCATCAATCACCACAAGCTGAGGTGCCTCCATGGGTGTTTTCCCCTTCTCAGTCCTACTTGTAGATGCATCAAACTTTTTTAGATTTTAATTGAAGCATTTATTCACCTCCTTGACAATCCTTTCCTCCATGGTTCGATTAAGATTCGACCTGATCCTTTCTATGAACTCAAGCAATATGATTAGCTTCATAATTAATTTTTGTCATTAAATTGGGTTAGGCATCTCCCTTTTCCTAACTAGTCGACTACCCTTTCTCTTCCATGAGGCTCCAGATAGAGATATGATGCCTATAAAATAAAGGTTATTAGTATGATGCATGAATAAGATAAATAACATATGAAATGTACACATTACTGTAAAAGATTCTTTTGGTCTTATTTCTCCCACACATAAGGTCTAGAACCTCATTCTTAGGTTGTATCTTATTCTTCTATCATCATGGGATAAAGAATATACATGGTCTCCTCAAGCCAAGAAGTCCCAAAGGAACGTATGTACATGTGATTTAATGAACAACGAAAGAAAGAATAAAAAATAAAAGAAAACTCTTTGCATTGCTTTGAATGAGATTTACAAGTAAATGAAAAATCCCTTTTAACAAAGGGGACAAGGGATGTACATTAATGTTTACATAAGAAATGCAAATACATTTACATGATGGGGTATAGGGAATACACAAGTACTTACGATTACAAGAAAAGGGAGTGGTATTTACATATGAGGTATTTACATAAAAGAGATAGGTATTTGCATGGGAGACATCTAATCATGTTCTTTAAGGACTCTAACCCTCCTTTTGGAAAAGAAATGAAAATAAGAAGGTATTATATTACAAGGAACTACTGGCTCCTATATGTGCCTAATGGTTGAGAAGGTTATTATAGTTGATGGATCCCATAAGCTTAGAGGACATTTGTTATAACCCCTCATTTGATGTACCTAAAGGTACTTGGCTTGTGAACCCTCTTCATTATCTCCTTAGCCTAAATGGTGTCTAACTCTCAAGTTTGTAGAATTCATCGATTTATCTAAGGGTTGACCTAGTGCATTTGGTGAAGTGTAAAGGCTAGATCAATGCAATGGATTAATCAACAACAAATTTAAGATGGTAAAATATGAACCAGAGATTGAACACAAAGTCAATTTTGAGTCCTTAGTGGAATCACCACTATAAGCACCTCAAAAATTTAAGGTTGCACTCGAACTAGTGAAATCTTACTTATGACTCCTAC
Organism: Omphalea diandra; assembly: GCA_949677035.1. Taxonomy (NCBI): domain Eukaryota; kingdom Viridiplantae; phylum Streptophyta; class Magnoliopsida; order Malpighiales; family Euphorbiaceae; genus Omphalea; species Omphalea diandra. Next base: position 34,430 of record CATIWR010117297.1, on the reverse strand, counting down.
CTTTTTTTTTTATCAATAGGGGATTAAGAGGACAAGGGTTATAAATTAGTAATAACCCTAATTTATAGCTCATGTTTAGATCAATGGGGAATTCTTTAGGCCTCACACAAGATTAAAGCCTTTTTTTTTCATTTGTAAGGGACCAAAGCGAGATAATACATTAGTATCATCCCTTTAGAGAGTAGAGTTGCCACTCGACTTTTATTGGGATAAGAATCTAAGGATAAATTATAAACCTAACTAAGTCATTTAAAAGGCCTAATTTGTCTTCACCTATCGAAGATCAAGTTAAGAATTGGGTACGACTTAGAGTAGAGGTTAGGCACTCTTTCAAACATATTTTGTTCACTTTTTACAATTTTATTCTTATTATTAATTAATCTAATTATTGCCCATAACATATTTCCTATTTATCCAATCAAACACATCATCATAAAAGCATTATAGCCACACTTAAAGATAGAAGGCATGCAACATCAAATGGGGAGGTCATGCATACCAAACAACCATAACCATGCAAAATCAAGATCACCATGCATATATAGTTACCTACACATAAGAAAAACAAACAAGTTAGTGATCATCAAAGGGAATGTCATAAAACAACACAAAAGGAACTACACCTAAATGAAAGGGGCTCACCAAATCTCCTTAATGTTAAGGCAACCTAAGTATATTCTAAGTCCAAAATCAACACAATCTCAAGATCACATGAATCACTTAATCACAATAATAAACATAAATGCATGATTCATCGAATACATAATATAATAAACTAGAAATGCAAATGCACTTTGGAGAAAGTTTGAGGCCTAGGGCAAAATCTCAACAAGTGGGACCTTAGGTTTGTTGAACTTTCATCCATATTGCCCCTAAAGAGCTAAGCATCCATTAACACCACTAACCATTTTGGGGCTAGGATGTTAGCAAAAAGGAATAATTATAAGGCTAAAATATGTACAAGATAACAAGCATTAGATATATCACAATAGATGTCATCAAGAGTTGATTTTTCTCCCTAGGTTACACCATGTTGTCACCCAAAACAAGAAGAGGAGGGGTATACAAACTAAGAAGCTTGTAACCCCTCCTTTTAGTAAGCATAAATGAAATAAATAACTAAACTATAAACCATAAAAAAATAGCAAGCTATTAAGGTCATAGGGAATTGTAATCCCTCTTTTAATCATGGCTAAAGCTCATAAAATAGAATATTTAAGGCAAAGAGATGAGGTAATGTATAAGGAGATGAAAGCTAAAAGCACTATACTTTAAGAAAATAAGTTTGAAGTCTTAATCCTAGCATATTCTTTGATGGAATATAGGTCATAGACCATAAAGCTTACCCTATGTCTATCATTTGAGCTCCCAAGATACCTTACGAGACTAAAGAAAATAGAATAACTCACTTAGAGAAGGAGAATGTTTTTATAAATTGTCCTCAATCAAAAAGGGATGGACAAAAGAAGAAATGGGAAGAAGAAAAGGGGTTTACTAGGAAACTATGATGTTTTCTACTATTATTTTGCCCTCAAGGGAACTATGATATGATTTATCCTCCAAAATGCAAGGGTTTATATGCAAATAAGAGTCATTGGACTTAAGGAACCATTTGCATCTTAGGTTGAATGTGTTAGGGTTTTAGTTTATGTGTTTGTGAATGTTTATGACAAAAATTTAACAAACTAACATTAAGGTTTCCAACCCTTTCCCTCATCATCAAATGAAGGCATAATTATAGAGGGTGCACTAAAGACAGGATAGCCATAGTTTCACTTTATTCTAAACTCATAATAGATAAGTGTTAAGAACATTCTAGAATTATGGTTTCATAGTGGCAGGTACAACCACAAAATTGGTTATATAGCTTACTATGTTGGCTACATAACCAAAGGCTTTACAAGGGGCAAGGTTCTAGAACCTTCTCCTTCCTATGGTTTTGTACTTGGTTATACAAATAAGCAAGATTACTATATAGCCATTTAAAGAATGGCTAACGTATTCTAGTTTTAGGCTTAGGTGTACTAAGGCTTGGTTTTAGTATTGATCTAAAGCTTTCTTAAGTCATTGTTCTTCTACTTTGTAACTTCCCTTTGTATCTATGGGAAATTATTTCCATAGTTTTCATCATTGGGCCCTTAGTTTTCATCATTGGGCTTGCATCCTAGGGCCTAAAATTTGATGCTCACAATAGTTCAAATAAATCCAACATTATGCCAAGTGGAACCCCAGATGCTTTTGTAGTGAGCACATAAAAGCAAACATGATTATATGAATCTTATGTTTTAGTGAATTTAGGAAGTTTGGGCACCCTAAGAACTCCTCAATATCAGTTCCCTACTTGATCCTGATTGCATTTATGGTCTTCTTGATCTTTTCTAACTATTTTGACAAACCCTTCCATCTTATTATTATCCTTATCATCTCTTCTACCCTAATCTGATGTAACCATACACCACTCATTTCCTTCGCAACCTTATTTTTGGTAGTCCTCTATTTTGAATAAGCATCATCTATTACCATTGAGGGCAAGAAATTTTCTAGTTCCTTTTTGATAGGGATTCTTTTAGCATATATTTTTAGGGTAGGAATTAGGAATTTTCTAAGTTTTATAGTGTTTTTATTTAACAATAAGTTAATTTATGTCTTTATCATGTTTGCGCAAGAATCTCTTGAAAAGGAGCTAAATCATAGTTTTCAGTAATGATGCATGAGACATTCATGGCCCATGCATTAGACCATGTAAGGTCATAAAGTTGACCAATTAGTAAAGTAGAATTGTGTAAGTAGTAAAGTGTATAAGTAGTTGCATGACCTATGCCTAGGGCTATGCAGATTTGTTGGAATAAAATTGTTAAATGCTAACGAGGGGTTCTTTTAAGAAACAAAGAGACCTAAGAGGGCATTCATTTTAAAGGAGATGATAGGCATATCTAGAGAGAGAATTTCAAATCTATCGTTTACTCAAAATTTGTAAGGGAATTTGGGAGATTTTGAAGAGTTTTTCTTAGGATTCATTATTTTAGGGTAAGACTATCCTTTAGGAATTTTCTTCATCTAATTTTAATGGGTTTCTTATTCTTTGTTTCTTCTTCTTCTTCTAGAATGAATTAATTTTTTTATTTTAGGGATTAGGGCAAACTCAATACTTTTTTGTGATTATATTAGGGATTTTTATTTCAATTATGTTGGGTTCCTTTGATTTTATATTTTGAGCTTGATTGAATTTTATGTATGAATAGCCACATTTATTCAAGGGTTAAGATCCTAGATCATGGATGAAAGTGGAAGCCTAAGGTTAGTCCCAACACATTAAACTAAAAAATTAAGACCGCAAGAGTAAGTTTAACTTCTAAAGATATTATTGGGGGATTCAAATAATCAAATGCAATTCAATTAAGTTTTGTGACCATAAGAGTAGGCATAATCTTATTAGTAATAGACTCAATTTCTCCTAGGAAAGATTGCTAAATAATTTAGGAATTTCATCTTCAAAGAGCAGCCTAATTACATGACAAATAAAATCCTTGGTATAATTTAGGAAAAGTGCTGTGGTGAACCCAAATTCCTTATAAATCAATTGCATAACTACTTTCTTTCATTTAATTTCTTTTGCCAATTTATTATAGAATTTTCAGATAGATTAAATAATCTTTCATTATTTAATTGCTAGATAATAGAAAATTTTAGTTCTTTGGTACTTATGAAATTCAATCATCGTGGGAATGATCTCTACTTTTCATTATATTACTTGAAACTATTTGTGCCCTTCCAAAAGTTACACAAGCAATAAGTTTTTAGCACTATTGCCAAGGAATGATTTTTCATCTACTTAAGATTTCCATTAATCTAGTATTCAATTTCTACATTTTTTATAGTTGTGTGAGCCTAATTGCAATTCCTTCTTTTGATAAGTGAATCTTTGTTGTATGCGATGTTTAAAAGTCTTAAACTATTAGAATTTGATCCTAAAATCAAATACACATTTCACATTTAAAGGCGAATCTAAAAATAAAACAGGAGTTTGCTTACTACAGATATAATGGCTAACAAAAGAAGACCAAGATTTTTGCAAGAATTCACCATGCCACAAATATAATAAGCTCAGTCAAGTAAAGCAAAACCAATTGTTGCTAACAATAATATTGAAATTAAACTAGTGCTTATCCAAATGGTGCAACAAAACACATTTGAAGGTAAAGCTACTACGGATTTGAATGCCCATATCAGTAATTTTTTAAAAACATACGCAACCTTCAAGATTAATGGGGTAACGGATGATGCAATTGCTTGCAATTATTCCCCTTCTCTTTAAGAGATAAAGCTAAAAGGTGCTTGAATTCTATGGCACCTAACTTCTTTGTCGCTTAAGAGGATCTCTTTAATGCTTTATTGGCAAAATATTTTTCACCAAGTAAGACCATACAATTGAGGCAAGCAATTACAACCTTTCAACAGGAGTCGGGTTAGACATTGTATGAAGCATGGGAGAGATTTAAGGAGTTTCAAAGAAGATGCACACATCATGGCTTGCCAGATTAGTTAATAGTCTAAAATTTATATAGCAAACTTAACCATTTAGTATACATTACTATAAATGTCGCAGTAGAAGGTGCACAAATGGGGAAATCAATTGATGATGCTTATGCTTTGTTAGAAGAGATAGCCTTCAAATAACTACCAATTGGAAAATGAAAGAAAGATTAGCAAAAATGTCATGGGTATTCATGATATTGATGCTTACACTATGTTAAATGCTAAAGTGGATGCTCATGTAAAGAAACTTGATGGGGGTGAGTATGCATGTTATTAGCACACTAATGATGAGTTTTGAATTGTGTGATCAAGGACACTTGAATATTGAATGCCAAATGGGGAGTATATTTGTTTAAAATTCTATCGAGCATATGCAATGTGTCTAATTTTAAGAAGTAGCCCTGTAATCCATATTCCAATGCCTATAATCCCAATTGATGCAACTAAGCCAATCAGGCTAAACCTTCTCATCCTCTTTATTTTCCTTAAAGGCAAAAAGGTGGTGTACATATGGGCCAACACAATCAATAAGAGAGGAGAAACAACCTTGGGACATGCAAAAGTTCTTAATTGAGAAGTTTAAGAAAGTGGAGACCAAGCTATATAACATAGAAAAGTTTGAGTTGAGGGTGAACCAAATAGAGAATCACAATCTAAACCTAAAAATACGAATTAGGTAATTAGCAAATAATTTCAATGCTAGAACACAAGGTTCATTCCCAAGCAAGACTAAAAATCAATACAAGAGAGCAATGTAAGGCATTAACCTTGAGGAGTGGCATCGAGATATCTAACCCCTCACATAAGAACAAGGGTGAAACTAAGAATGTAGCCCTATAACTACTATAATTCCTGAAAATGAGGGGTAGCCTTAACTTTCAGTCTAAATGTTGATCATAAGATGGAAAAAGCCAAAGAAGATGAAGGAAGTAAGCCTTCACCGGTGAAATCATATGTTTTGCCTATTTTTTTCCCTCAAAGGTGGAAAAAACAAAATCTAGATAAGCAATATTCCAAGTTTGTGAAGATGTTCAAGCACCTTTATATCAATATTCCATTTGTTGAGCCTTTGGCACAAATACCCACATATGCAAAATTCCTCAAAGATCTTTTGTTTAACAAGATAAAATTGAAGCAATCTAAAACCATCATTCTTTTGGAGGAGTATTATGCCATAATTCAAAATAAGCCTCATCTAAACTTAAGGATCTAGGGAGTTTTTCCATTCCTTGTCAAATTTTTTATTACAAATTTGATAGAGTACAATGTGATTTAGGTGCAAGTATTAGTCTAATGCCCCTTTCTGTTTGTAAGAAATTAAATCTTGGTGAAATCCAACTAACCACAGTTACCTTGTAATTAGTGAATCACTTTATTAAATACCTAGTTGAAGTGGTGGAGAAAGTTCTCATGCGAGTGGAGAAATTCTACATTCTAATTGATTTCATTGTGCTAGACATGGATAATAACGTAGAAACACCTTTGATTCTTGAAAGACCATTGTTAGCAACTGCCGAAGCCGTAATCGATGTTAATAAGGGTAAACTCACTTTAAATGTGATGGGAGAATCCATAGAATTTAATGTCTTCAAGGTAACAAAAAAAAAAAACCTATTCCATTGAAGAGTTCAATAGAGCGGATGTAATTAATAGTTTGGTGCAAGAAGTATTTCAAAAGGATCATCATGAAGATCCATTTAAAGCATGCTTTGTTTAAGGAACATCATCATCACATGAAAATTTAAAGATTACAAGTGCAACCCACTTTTTGGAAACAAATTATCCATTCAAAAAATTCAAGTCTAAAGAATTGGGACGAGGTAGGACTACTCCCCTTCCTTCCATTGAAAAAGCTCTAATTTTGGAGCTAAAACCACTTCCTCATCATCTAAGGCTTGCATTTCTTAGTGAAAACCATACCTTACCTGTGATTGTTTCAATTCAGTTTATTAAATTACAAGAAGAAAAATTGTTGAGAGAATTATAAGAAAGGGAGAGAACACTAGGATGACTATTAGTGATATCAACGGGACTAGTCCTTTTTGCATGCATAGAATCCTCATGGACGATGATCACAAGCCATCCATCAAGCACCAAAGGAGATTAAATCCTACTATGAAGGAAGTGGTGTAAGCTGAAATTTTAAAACTTTTGGATGTAAAAATTATATACCCAAATTTTGATAGCTCATTAGTGAGTCTTGTGCAAGTTGTACCTAAGAAAGGTGGGATGACTATAGTTGCTAATGTCCAAAATGAATTGATTCCCACAAGAATGATTTTTGGGTGGAGAGTGTGTATAGAATATAGAAAGCTTAATAAGGCTACTCGAAAGGATCATTTCCCTTGTCATTCATTGATCAAATGCTTGAAAGGCTTTCGAGTGTGCTTATTATTGGTTTTTAAATGGATATTATAGGTATAACCAAATTCTTATTGATACTGAAGACCAAGATAAAATTACCTTTACTTGCCCTTATGGTACATTTGCATTTAGGAGAATGTCGTTTGGTTTATGCAATGCACTGGCTATATTTCAGCGGTGTATGATGGTAATTTTTAATGATTTTGTTGAAAAAACTATGGAAATCTTTATGGATGATTTTTTAGTATTTGGAAATTCTTTTGATGCATGTTTAGCTAATCTTTCTATTATTTTACAGTAATGTGAAGAAACAAACTTGGTTTTGAATTGGGAGAAGTGTCACTTCATGGTACAAAAAAGGGTGGTACATAGCCATAAGGTGTCCAAGAGAGGTATTGAGGTGGATAGAGCAAAAATATAGATCATTGGGAAGATTCCTCCACCTACATCCATCAAGGGAGTGCAAAGTTTCCTTGGTCATGCAAGATTTAATTGTTGCTTTATTAACGATTTTTTGAAAATTACAAAACCTCTTTGTAACTTGCTTAATAAAGATGTTGCATTAATTTTGACCAAGAATGTTTTTATGCTTTTTATAGGTTTAAAAAAACCTTAATGGCACCTATAATAACAACCCCATATTAAAGCCAAACATTCAAGCTCATGTGTGATGCGAGTGATTATGTCGTTATAATGCTAACAAAATACTTAACAAAGCTTAAGTCAATTATGCTACTAAAAAAAAAAAAGAGTTGTTTGTCATAGGGCATGCATTTGACAAGTTCATATTATATTTGGTGGGTTTTAAGGTCATAGTGTATACAAACCATGTTGTGACCATGTTGTGATTAAGTACCTATCGAATAAGAAAGATGCCAAGCCTCATCTCATATGCTAGGTGCTTTTATTGCAAGAATTTAATCTTGAGATCAAAGATAAAAAGGGGACTGAGAATGTTATTGTTGATCACTTCTCACGAATTTAGCCTTAGGAAAGTGGAAACAATAGCTTGAAAATCAAGGAAGAATTTCCAAATAAATAGGTCTTTATGCTTAGTATTAGAACACCTTAGTACACAAACATTATCAATTACATTGTGTGTGGAATCATACATGCAGATATGTCATACCTGCAAAAGAAGAAGTTTCTAGTAGATTGTAACCATTACTTTTGGGAGGAACCTCTTTTTAACAAGCATTGTGTTGATGGACTTATCAAAAGGTGTGTGCTTAAGGAAGAAATTCATGTTTTTATAACTCTTTATCATTTATTCAAAAGTGGTGGACATTTTAGCACTACTAAAATAGTTATAAAGATCTTGCAAAGTAGTTTATTGGCCTACCATGTTTAAAGACACATGGAAATTCATACATTTATGTGATCCTTACCAAAGGATGGGCAACATATAAAAACATTAAGAAATGCCATTGAATAATATTTTTGAAGTAGAATTGTTCAATGTGTGGGGGTATCGATTTCTTAGGCCCTTTTCCTCCATCTTATGGGTAACTCTATATCCTAGTTGTAGTAGATTATGTGTCTAAATATATAGAAGCACTTGTTTCACCAATAAATAAAGCTAAGGTGGTGACTAGGTTTATTAAGAAGTTCACTTTCTCAAGGTTTGGAGTGCCTAAAGCTATTATAAGTGATGATGAAACACATTTCTACAATAGGCAATTTTAAACTTTGCTTAAGAAATATGGTGTCACACATAAAATCGCCATGCCATATCATCCACAGGAAAGTAGTAAGGTGAAGATTCAAATAGGGAATTGAAGCACATCTTGGAGAAGATAGTATCAAATTTAGGGAAAGATTGGTCATAAAAGCTTGATGATGCATGATGGGCATATAAAATAGCATTCAGAATGCCCCTTGTCATGTCTTCTTACAGATTAGTATTTGGAAAAGCCTGCTACCTTCTAATGGAGTTAGAGCACAATGCATACTATGTCATCATGCTATATATATATGTGTATGTGTGTGTATGTATGTATATTAAAAATAAAATAAATGTTCCATAGGCCACACAAGGAATGTAGAGTAGCAAAAAGGAAGGAATGGTAGAGAAGTGATGGACTTGATGTTCAATGAAGATGGGCCAAGAAGGGGACGAACTAAGCTTCTAAGTAAGGAACTGGGTTGAAAAGTAATCTATAAATGGAATTTAGGCTAAAAGAAGTTGAGGAGGTGTTTTGTTTTAATGGAATGGGCCTTTTAGTGTTTTAATGAAAGATGGGCCTTAGTTGTGATCATGGACCGAAATGGGTATTTTTCAAACTTTAAAATTAATCATCTTCCTCTACTAAACCCTAAAGGAATATTTTATTCCCTTTAATTATCCTAACTGGCACTACCATCCCTAACCATTACCCATCATACTATTCCACTTCATATAGCCACAACATCACCATATTAAATCGCAAATCCACTCTGTTAATAACCACATTATCACCTCCTTAACATTTCCTTTCAAAACTTGCATCTCACATCCCCATTTTCGCAAACCTGCCATAATCATTTTCCTCCCTCCTATTCCACTTTTCTTCAACACCCATTTTCCACCATGCCAAGAGTGAAACAAGAAGTGAAAAAGTGGGCATTAGAAAGAGGTTCTCCATCAACCCACTATGAGGACTACACAGACTCTGACTTAAAGATACCTCAGCCGCCGCCGCCACCACCACCAAAGGACCCATTCTAACTAGACCTAAAATTCCTTGATGAACCAAAAGTGAAGAGGTACCATAAATTAGAAAAGGAGTTTTAAGGCTAACAAATTTTACTGTGGCCAAACTTTAGAGACATTCCATCTAAAAAGAGATGTGGACCATCTACTAAAAGGAGTCGATTTATGTCGATTCATAGAAATGAGACTCCCCTCCTTCATGAGAATTAAAGCTCTTCACCACACAAGTACTAGCCATATTAAAGATGATAGCTAATCATAATAATTCACTTATTGACTATTCAGAGAAAACCAAAAGGTACTTTTCAATTTCTTCAATCTTATTTTTGGTTTTCTCGAATAAAGCATTTGAACCACATTACTAGAGTAAAATGACCAGCTCTTTTAGGATAAAATTGCAAGGAATCAAATTTCATGGTAGGAATATCACAGTCATAAGAAATCAAGAGCTTGGCCTTTCATTACATTCACTGCCTTCTTGCCTACACTCTGTTTATAAGGGCCAAAAATATAAGTTTGATTTTGTGAAATGATTTATTCTTTTTATTATGTGTTTTGAAAAAAAGCGACCAAATTGGGGTGTGTGGATATTCTAACACTTGATGGCAGTTGCCACATCCATAAAAGGAAAAATAATGGTTGGGTTTATGGTTATTACCATCGTCATAAGATATTAAAGTTTCATGTACCAAGATTGCAAATTAGCACTAGTGACACCAATTGAATATCTAAATTGCTTTTACTTGTTGTAAGCTTAAATTTACAAGATGGAAAATGATAAATATGTCTCAGTGCATAGAGAGATTTTTGTTGAGTAGAAGGAGGAAGAGGAGTCACCTAGAACCATTTATACCCAACTAGCAATGCAGATTCAAGAATTGGACATGAGAGTGAGAACCATAAAAGAGCAAGTTGAGGCATTTTATGCCTTCATATGATTCACACCACCACCATCGAGAGCATAAAAGAATTTAGCTTTTAAGTTTAAGATTACTTTTTATTGCATTTTGAAATAATGACTTTTAATTTCATTAATTGTGGAAATTATGTTTATAGTTTAGATATTTTGGTTATGTTGGACTAGGTTAGTCAATCCTATGTCAAACTCTATTTTAATCTTGACAATATAGATTAAAAGACTCTAATTATCTTTTTTAAGTATGGTGATTGCAAAAATAAAGTTGTCATTTCATTGTAGGTTGAATGGAACCAATATTCAAGGTGTACTCATAAATCGGACTCGCTATAAGTAAATAATGACAATAAAAAAATGTGTTAATTGAGTTTGTAGTCTTGGTTGTGGCACCCTTAGTGACCGTGACTATTAAACTAACTTAAAGGGAATTAGAAGAAGCCACGTGTCTTAAGAATTACTAAGGAAATAAAGATCATGACAGTGACCCTCCTTGTAGTGACCACGACCTTCCAAGCTTCATCACTCTAAGACTCAAATTTGATTCACAATGGGTAGTAATGCCAAGGTTCACTAGCATGATCATGGTAAAGCCCGTGAGATAAAAGTAGTGTCTGTAACCTTTAATTGCACCTAAAAGACTCAAATGGCTACATTTTTTAAATGAGCCAACACAAAAATGGTATGTGTACTAGTCATTAGACATAATTAAATATCTCAACCGTGGAAAAAACAATTTAGAGTGAAATTTGAGTCGCGACTGTGAATTCCTTATCTGGACTATGACATCTAATTAACAGGCATTTAATGTTGAATCTTGCCACCAACCTTAGAGATTATGAGATAGTTTTGTCCCTAACGTCTTTTTGGAGAGCGGTAACCTATAAATACTCCACCAAATAGTCATAAATAAAAGAGAATAGCATTTACTAAGGCAAAACTCTTACAAATTTGTTTCTCAACTTTCTCTCTCTTCTTTACTCCTTGTTATTGAGTTGTAAAAAGTTTAGTGTGAGCTTTAAACATCATTTGGGATTGGGTTTGAGAATGAACCAATAGAAAACTCTTGTTTAGGTTTGAGTGTTAGCCTTGGGAAACACTTATAACATTATGTGGAGCCTTTATAAAACACAAGTTGTAAATTTAGGTGTGAGTTTGAAAACATCATTAAGAATTAGTGGAACACCCAATTGAAAGAATTGGGAAATGAATGTAGGGTTGGTTAATATTCAAACCACTATAAACCTCTATATATTCTATTATTCTTCTACTTTTTCTTACATTTGCTTAATTAACCTTTTTTCCAAAATTTAAATTACCCACCAATTCAAAAGGCCAATAGGTTCAATTTAAAATACTACAAGGTTAATTAGTTTTAGAACATGGATTCTAAGATATATTTTTACATAATAAATTGTAGGGTTAACAATAGATTTTATAATAAGGATTTGAGGATTTGATTTGTTTATTAATCTGGTGTTTGAATGAGGCACGTGATGTTTTTGTTACACCACATTTTATTTTTTCGTTTAATGAAAAAATGTGATTGAATGAAGTGAGATTGGTTAATAATGTTGCATTTTGAGAATTAATTGTTGATGAAAAGGTCATAGGTGCAAGTATAAGATCAATTTGCGAAATTGCCAATATTATGCTAGGTGTTCAAATGTAGTTAAATTGTATTTTTATGCCAATCTTTGTTGAAATTTGGAATTGATAACTGTGATAGCCATACTAGAATTTCTCTTATTTCAATGCAATAGCGAATTAAAGATCTGTCTTGCATGAAATTAACTAAAAAAAAATAATCAAACAGACCTAAAATGTTGAGATTTGGATTTTGTAACTAAGAAAATTGAGGAGCAGTGTACCTTGCTTTGTGTGAATTTTTTGAGTAATTGAAGTAGAAATGTTAGGCAATTGTATGCTTAATTTTCTACACAGGTGTTGGGAGATCAAAACTAATCTTAAATAATAGTCCCCGCGCCCCTATTCAAACCTATCCATCCCAGGTTCATTGTTGTCTTCGATTCTATTTTTATCATATAACCATGTTGATATCAGTGATTGTTTACTGAAGGATGAAATCAAACATGAAATAGATCAAGCTAATGGGAGAATTATAACATTGCAAAATACAGTCGCCTCTGAGATTCAATTGAGACATGCAACAAAGAAGTGAAATTTTTGTTTTCTTATTTTCAGTTTTTCATTTTCTTATTTATCCAAACATTGAGGACAATGTTTTCTCTAAGTTTAAGGGAGGGTCATAAAATTGAAATTTTCAATTTGATTCATTTAGGATTATTGAGATTCTTTTGTTTATAGATTAGCTAGTTTATTCTTTGATTAAATTGTATTATTCTTTTGTCATTGATGATCCAACTTGCTTGAAGTACTATTTGTTCAAGAGTAAAGAAGAATAAAATTTTGAGCATTGATCAATATAGTTATTATGAATTAGTAGACTTGTTTTAATTCTCATGATAAATTAGGCATGATTTTCTTATTTGAAAATTTAGATATTTAAGGACAATTGATGAATAATGTGAGTAATTGCCTTGTATAATTTTGATAGAGAATTTGCTTGAATCATTACAACTAGGAATGATTACTTGTTTAATTTCAAAGCATGTGCTTACTAGTTTGTTAAAAACTTTTCCACTAACTCTAGAACAAGGCACACAATTTTTTGAGGTGAAATAATAATTCACATTTCAACGTGGAAATGATAAATAATAATCACATTTGAATAAGGAAATGATCTAAGCATTCATTGTTTAGGTTATTTTAATCCCACTCATACCTAATAACTCTCATCCTTTTTACACCCTTTTTGAGTTATAAAATACACTCTAATAGTGTATATAAGCCTTTTTTGTTTTTTTTTTTATACCCATATCCCTATTACCATATAGCCCATATTATGGCCTACTATTTAAGAGAATTTTTAGAAAATTTTCTTCAAGTATTAGAATTTCCATAATGTATGATAAAGTGAAGTTAGGATCTCCTTTGTTTATATATTATTAAGTATAAGTTGTAAGTAACTGAAATATAAGAGAAATTAGTGAAGAATATCATACTTGCAATTATACAGCTGCTGATTATGTGATTATCTTTGTTTTTTGTTAAAAAAATTTGAGAAATTATGAAGCTCTTTTGGGTTAAGATTGGCACCATTTAGAGTCACAATTGTATAAGAGCATTCCATCAACAATTTGCTAAAGATCTTATGTAGAATTATGATAGATTGAGTGATTGTTACTTGAGAATGCAAGAAGGAGAGGTTTGATGGATGGTGAAGCTTTAAAATATTTAGGAATCTTTAATATTACTTGATTAATTTTAGTTCTTGAAATTCTCTTACTTGTACTTTTATCATTTTCTTCAGCAAACCATTAAACCTAGCTAGGTTATAAGCCAATAAAGACCTTTTAATCTTGATTAAATGTGCAATTACATCAATGGACATTGATTATGTGTACTTGCCTATGGAATTTAGTATAACATAATGTTATGAAAAGTTTTGATAACACTAACTTGTATTATGTTTGATTTTAAATTGCATCAATAAAGAAAAAGTGTATTTTTATTTTTGCGAATTCTTTATTGATTTGTACTAGCAACTGTTTGCAAAGTTTTGAAAAGGAATTAAATTTTTTAGAATTTCTTATAAATTATGATTGTTTAGTTTGTTCTGATATTCATCTAGGTCTAATGAATTGCAATAGTTGAATTCAAAAATTTTCTTATTTGATTACTTTCTTCGCTTAAGGACAAGCAAAACTCTAAGTTTGGGGATTTTGATAGGGATTCTTTTAGCATATATTTTTAGGATGGGGATTAAGAATTTTTCTAAGTTTTATAATGTTTTTATTTAGGAATAAATTAATTTATGTCTTTATTATGCTTAAACAAGAATCTCTTAAAAAGCAATTAAATTGCAATTTTTAATAATGGGACATTGCATGGTCCATGCGTTGGACCACGTGGGGTTATAAAGTTGACTAGTCAGCATAGTAGAATTGCTTAAATAGTTAAATGCATGGGTTGTTGCATAGCCCATTCCTAAGGTCATGCAGATTAGCTAGAACAAAATTGTTAAACATTAAAGTGGGTCTTTTAAGAAAAAAATGAGACCTAAGAGAGCATTCATTCTAGAAGAGACGAGAGGCATATCTAAAGAGAGAGAATTTTGAATCTTGCATCTACCCAATGAGAGAATTTGGGAGATTTTAGAGAGATTTCCTTAAGATTCATTATTTAAGGACAATACAATTCTTTGGGGACTTTCTTCATCTAATTTCAATGGGTTTCTTCATCTTTATTTCTTTTTCTTCTTCTAAAATGAATTAATTTTCATATTCTAGGGATTAAGGCAAATCCCAATACTTTTCTATGATTATATGAGGGATTTTTATTTCAATTGTGTTGGGTTCCTTTGATTTTATGTGTTTCAACTTGAATGACTTCTATGCATGAATGGCCACATATATTCAAGGGTTAAGATCCTAGATCATGAAGCAAAAGTAAAAGCCTAGAGTTAGTCATAAGACATTAAACCATAAAATTAAGACCACGATAGTAGGCTTAACTTCTAGAGATATTATTTGGGGATTCAAAGAATCAGATGCATTGCTATTAAGTTTTACGACCATGAAAGTAGGCATAATCTGATTCGCAATAGACTCAATTTTGCTTAAGAAAGATTATTAAATAATTTTGGAATTCCAACTTCAATGAGCAACCCAATTACATGAGAATTAAAATCCTTTGTATAATTTAGGACAAGTGTTGTGTTGAACCCAAATTCCTTAGAAATCAATTGCATAAGTGTTTTTTTTTTTTTCATTTAATTTCTTTTTCCAATTTATTTTAGAATTTTTCAGATTTTAGATTAAATATTCTTTCATTATTTTATTGTTAGATAATAGAAAATTTTAGTTCTTTCGTACTTGTGAAATTCAATCCTCATGGGAACGATCTATACTTTTCATTATATTACTTGAAATGATTTGTGCACTTGCAAAAGTTACACATGCAATACCTCCGTATCTATTCTATTGGAAAAAGCTTCTCCCGTCTTTGCTAGTATCTTGTTGAGGTGCCTTTGTGCCTCCTTATGACTCGCTCTTCCATCATATGACTAAACTCTACTTTCATATTACAAATAATGAGCTTGCTCCATTAGTAGTTCTAGATTCTAAATCAAGCTAAGTTCCTTAATTTTTTCGACTAACCTCCTCCCTCTCCTTTTCTACATAGGTCTAAGTGGAGCTATGATGGCTACAAAACAAAAGATTATTAGAATGATGCTTGAGCAAATAAAACTTTGCATGTATGCGTGAAATCAACACATTATTTACAAAAACAAAAATCCTCCCAATCTTATTCCTCTCACATATAAGGTTTGATCGCTCCTTCCTATTAATGGTCTTATTAAAATATCACCAAGGGATAGTGAATATGTATGGTCCTTCAAACTAGGCAAGGCAGAATTTTCAAAAGATCATTACGAAAGGGGACTAAAAATTTACATAAAAGAATTCTTCTTTTCTTAGATGAAGGAATGTACATTAAAAGGAAATCCTTTATTACATAATAGGTAAAAGGATGTACACAAGTATTTACTTGCAAAAAGTGGGATATTTACATGAAAAGGTATCATTTACATAGTAGGTAATGGGGAATACATTTATATCAAGAGATGTTATTTACATGATAGGGAATAGGGTGTACGTAAATGTTTACATTAAGGAAAGACTTTCTTCACAAGACTTAACTATGCTTTTTATAGATTTTTATCCTTTTTTGAAAATAATGCAAATAAGAAGGTATCTTATTACAAGGTACTATGGTTCCTACATGTGCATAAAATTTCAAAGTGTTGGAGTTAATGGCTCTCACAAACTTGAGGACGGTGGTAAGGCCAAAAACTTGGTTCTTAGGGGTCTCTCATAAATAAGGACTCATTCCCTTAAGTGATAAGCATAAGACTAAATTTGATGAAATAATGGTGATTTTAATCATATAATAATGGATAATTAAGATATAATATCAGTTATAAACAATGACTAAGAGATGTGAAGGTGATAGATGCCAAAGCATATTAAGGAAGTAAATGTAAGTTAAGATATATAAGTAAGCATGTGTAAGAAATGATGCTTAATGAACATGCATGAATGATAAAATTAAAGGTTTAATAATAAAGAATATATCAATATTATATATGGAATAAAGTTATGTTAAAGTACATATTAAAAAGAAATAAGGAAGGATGATAGAAGCTAAGGTATAAACTAAGTTATGTGCATGACCTTTAATGGTTACTAAGGTTTGTAAATGTGCTTAGTGTGTAATTAAATGATGTGTTAATGAATTATTTAACATGTATTTTAGATACTCGAAGTTGGTAGTTAAAGTGTCTTGAAGGAAGGAAGGACGAGTGGGATAGTTGCATAATTGCCCTGTCTTGATGTTATTACCTATGTTCATTTAATTTGTGCTTAATTTGTGTGCTTATGTACATTTAAATACATATTAATGATATTTTTTAGATGTCTAGAGTGAGTATTTGAAGTTTTTTGAAGGAAGGAAGGAAAGATTGAAAGCAAAGCTTTTAAAAGGCTAGAATGCTCTATTTAGGCATTTTGGTCTTTTTGCACCCTTTTATATTTACTTTCTTCCCAAAAATGACTCTAAATCCATTTAAATCATTCATAATGACTAAAAAGGTGTTTGAACTGTATTAAGGAAAAGGACAAAAGAGTGGAAGCATAATTTTATGGGTTGAAAATAGAATTTTTGGTGAACTTTTTCTACACTACTTTATATGGGCATTTTAGTCTTTTTACACCTCTTTCTTATTATCTTCTTCCTAAACATGACACTGGCCCCATTTTCATTATATTTCAATAGTGTAAAACTCACCCATATCCTTTAAAAGCCTTTCTTCCGTCTGTGATGTGAGCGCCCTTGGGATTTCACTCAAATAAGTGGAATTTTGCTTTCGACTCCATCTTATTATCAATCAATGGGGATCGAAAGGATGGGAGACATACACTGGTAATAAGACCAAACCATGGATCATGTTCAAATTAATGGGGGATCCTTTAGGCCTCATCTAGAATGCCCAATTCACATTTACCATATCAAAGATTGAGTTCGAAAATTGGGTATGACTTAAAGAAAAGGTTAGTCACCGCAAACCACTAAGATATTTTGATTTGGCCCTTTAGCATTTTTGGTTCATTTTTTACCATTTTAACCATGTTATTATTTAGTATGATTAACGCCCCTAAACATGCTTCTAGCACAATCCGATCAATCAAGCTAAACCATTCTCATAATCAAATTCAGAAGGATGGGGATCATGCGACATGTTGGGGGAGGTCATGCCAATCTATCAAACATGCTCAAAATTATCATGCATAATTAATCGAAATAATGATTATCAAGATCATTATTGGTGATCTAACTTAAATAAGCACCTATACCCAAGAAAACACATAAGTTAGTAGCCATGCAAAATGAAGAAAATAAGACTCATGCAAATATCTTACCATGTCCCCAAGTCCAGGAATTTAAGCATGTTTCTAAGTCCATAATCATAAACATCTCAACACCGCATAAGCCATATAATAACATTCAAAGGACCAAAAGAGCACAAATATGTGAGTCATGTAACATGAGATGTCATAAACATGAAATGCAATGACACCTTAGAGGGCATTAATGGCCTAGGGCAAAATCATAATAAGAGGGGATCTTAGGGTCATTGAACCTTCCTCCTCTTTACTTCTAAAGAGCTTGGCATCCTTAGGCATCACTAACCATTTTGTGGGTTAAGATGCCAACTAACATAAGGTTGAAGTATGCGTCTACTAATATGTTTAAAGATGTAACCAAAACAATAATAATCATAAGGAGGCTCTCAAGGTCCTAGGAATGAGAAATTCCTCACTTATTCATGGCCAAATGAAAGCAAAATAGGAGCTTGAACATTCAATATTGCACAAAATGCATTAATACAAAGATCTTGAAGCATGAAAAACCATGAAAGAAACATTAAACTTGGTAATTATTTCATCATTTGAAAGAATAGGGGTCCTTGGTCTTTAAACCTCCATCTATTCTACAATGAAATCCTTAAATGTCAAAAAAGAAGGTATGGAAATGAAGAAATTTGATAGGGAAAGAGATGAGTTTTATAATATCTCCTTGGTCAAAGTGGGTTGTACAGAATAACTAGTGTTTTGTACAACCTGCAAGGTTGGTTGCATAGACTACATGAAGTTTGAACAACCTATAAGATTAGGTTTTTCAAAAGAAAGAAGAAAAAGAAAAATGGGAAGAAAAAAGAGGGGAAGAAGGGCCTTTATAGAGTACATGAAGTATATATAACCTACAAAAGGGGAAAAGAAAAAAAAAAGAAAAAGGGGAAGGGCCTTTTTTATGCTCATGAATGTTATCTTGCCCTTAGAGACACAATGTTTTTGATTTCATCCTCCAAAAATATAATAGGAATGTTCAAAAGTGAATAGTAAAAGCCTTGTCTACCTTGAATCTTGGTGGTAATGAATTAGGGTTAGGGTATTTGTGTTTAGGGTTTCTATAGAGAGAATTTAGCAAAGTTTTTGTAGGGTTATCCATGTCTCTCCCCTCCTCTTTAAATGGTGTGGTCGTAATAGAGGGGGAAGGGTGCATCAAAGTTTGGAATGGTTTTGGTTACATGGCATTCACATCCCACAATCAAATAGGACCACAAAAGTTCTAGAATTAGGTTTGAAAGATGTCTATACAGCTAAGAGGTTAGTTATACAGACCTTTGGTTTTGGATATACAACCATCTTAATGCCAGATGTCCATGTTCCAAAATCTTCTTTCTATTAGGGTTTTAAGGTCATGTTTGTACAACCAACCTCTACTTGGCCATAAAGT
This sequence comes from Omphalea diandra, assembly GCA_949677035.1. Classification (NCBI taxonomy): domain Eukaryota; kingdom Viridiplantae; phylum Streptophyta; class Magnoliopsida; order Malpighiales; family Euphorbiaceae; genus Omphalea; species Omphalea diandra. The sequence goes on along the minus strand of CATIWR010117297.1, from coordinate 14,982 downwards.
TTCTAAGTTTTAAAACCTTCTTCCTATTAGGGTTTTAGGGCTCATTTGTATATCCATGTGCTTGGCTATACAACCTACTAAACTAGGGCTAGTAGGTTTAAGTTTTTTAGGCTAAGTGGGTATAAGCTTCGTTCGAGGTTTGATCCAAGGCTTCTAAAGGCTTGTTGTTCTTCTTTCTTTCATAATTCCCCTTGCATCTTAAGGGACATTTCCAATGATTTTCATCATCAGGCTTGCATCCTAAGGCCTTAAGTGTAAGGCTCACATATGGCTACCAAATAAAGTAAGGAGAATCAAGTTTATTCATCCATCTTCTTTTATCTTTTAAGCAAGTCAGTGACTTTCTTCTTTTTATTTCAAGTAAGTTACAATGTATCATATTTATTGTATATTTTTTCAATGTTTGAGTAAGTGTGTTTATGGTGTTTTTGAGCTTGGTGGGCATGGAAGAGATGAAGTTCGGTGCTAGTTTGACATGAAAAGAGATGTTGTCTTCAAAAAGAGTCTTAGAAGTGCTTAAAGTGTATGGGGTTTTTCCTTTTAATTATTGATGATTAATGGTTAATTAGATGATAACTAACATTCTTATATTCATGTTTAATAAGAGAATTGGACTTAATTGGTGTTTACACCTTAGTTAAAGTAAAGACATTATTGATGTAGTATAAAATTAGAGCTTTGAAAGGTTTTGATGTATATGGATTAATTACATGAATTCTTGATGATTATTGACTTCTTAAATGTTAATTAGCATCCTAATCTTTATGTTTAAGATGATAATTAAGCTTGAATATTGTTTTACACCTTAGTTGAGGTAAAGAAAATATTAATGTTTTAATGGGCTCTATGAAGTCCTTATGTAAATGAATTATGTTTATAAAGAGAATTGATGTTAAATTGAGTTTCTTGATATTGCTTGACACTTTAGATCTTATGATTAGTATTATATACATGAATGGTTTATAATAAGAAATCAATATGGTGATGAATTTAAGAGTATAAATTGATGACTACGAAATGAGTTAAGGATTCTAACTATGGATTACTATATGATTATATGGTGATGTTAATGTTGATACTATAAATAAGATAAAAGCAAAATGGTAATAATGGAAAGTATGAAGGGTGATGGATAAGTTATGAGTTAGAGATAATGAAAGTTATGTTTACATGTTTGATTGATGTTTAGGATATCATTATCTTTATAAGATCTTTTGCCCTATTATACTACATATCGTGTTTATGCTATATATTTTGTGGATGAGTTAAAGTGACTCTTCATATTTTAGATGTTATAGTATTAATATAATGAATGTCTATGCTTAGGCATTTGTGTGGATGAGATGATTAAGACCAAGTAAAGATAAAGCTAAGAGAAAATAAGGCTAATGCAAAAAGAAAGAGAAAGAGTCAAGCCAAACAAGGAAGAGATATGGCTAGTAATGAAAGGTCAGGGATTTTATCATAGTTTTTAATGTCCATTACATACATGCATCATAAAATTATATATAGGCTATATATGCATCATAAAATTATATATAGGCCATAATAGGCCGAATAATATTGATATAAAAGTCATATGCATCAATATGAATGAAATGAATTGCTATGTTTAATTGCATTAATATGAATGAAATGAAATGTCATGATATGAACTGTTATGTTTAATTTCCATGTGATGTAAGGGTAGTTCAAGGAATAAATGGGAATCCAAAGAGTCATAACTAGTTATGTAAGAATTATAACCTATATGAAATGAATATAACGATATGCATGCAAGACATGGTTAGTGAGGAAACTCTCTTATGTAAGAGAGAAAGACAGGGCTAGTGAGGCAACTCTTTCAAAAGTGTATGGCTGGTGAGGTAACTTTCCTATGCAAGAAAGATAAGTAAACCAAGTAGGAATTCCTATGGACTTGACTATCCATATATGTAATGATATGGCATGTAAATGTTGTATGCAAATGTTAAGCCATGTAGTCAGAAATACATTCATGTAAAGGTATGTAAGCATGTATATGGACAATATAAATTTCTCACTAAGTTTCACATATAAAGCTCACCACCCCCTCCCCCCACATGCATAGATTGTTTTACATGTTAAGCATAGAATTGATATCATGATTGATGAATAAAGATTAAAGGCTCTCAATGAAGGTTTAAGTTGTGTCATATATTGTTAAGGCACTACATTATTTCTTCATAGTTGCATACAAAAATGATGTATATGTATAATTAAAAGAGTTATAAAAGTGTTAAGAAAATGTAAGTTATATCTTGTATTCTTAGTAATTTTTGCAAATCTAAGTTTTGATTAATGTGATATATATGTGTTTGAGGTTAATATAATGTAAAATGATTACAATGCATGATTAGTGGAAATGATGTTGAGGCATACTAAGATTTATGGCCCATATAAGATAAATGTTAAGTGTTTTTGGATCCTTAAAGGAATGTTATATCTATAGTGACCTTAAGTGGACCCTTGATTATAGGATTGTCTAAATGGAAGATTTTTATATTCAATGATGTGTAGACAATGAAAGTAAGAAAAGAAAAAGATAATAAGGAATTGGCTAGCAAGTCTAGACTCCCTCAATTATGGCACGATAAAAATAAATAAATTAAATGAATAGAGTATTGTAAGAAAGTGTTTTTATGAAATGTTTGGGATCAAGCTTAGCTTAAATCTTTGTCTCCCATTTGTATTATCCAAAGAATCTAAAGTGGAACTAAAGAATGCTAGTGAGGTTTATGGCTTATGAGTGATGAAACATTTACATCATCTCCTAAGCCCAAATGGAGATTAAGTCTTAAGTTTGGAAAACCCATCAATTAACTAAAGAGTTGGCCTAATACACGTGATAAGGTGTGTAGTCCATATGAATGTAATGGACAATTCAATCAATAAATATATATATATAAAACTAGAGATTAAAGTGAAAAGTTAATTCTATTAGTCCCCAATGGAGTTGCAACGACCGTATTCATATTTGCTCTGATACCAATAAATGAAACATCCATTTTCATCTGACATAACTCATATGGCTCTGATACCAATAACTGTAATAACAATGTTCATTTACAAAACTCATACTATTCATGTCCACAATCTATAATGCTACAATCGGTACTTATCAAAGCACTCAACATCTGGGATTTACCCATCGGCCCCGCGATGTCATACACACCGAGATTTGCACGTCTGCCCCGTGTATGCTTGAGCCCTCTCTAATACCAAAAGTGTAACATCAAAATTCATTTGTCAAACCAATAACTGTGACATCCATTATTCTCATTTGTAAATCAGCTTTGATACCATAAATTGTAACGTCACAACGTGGCTACAGTTGGTACCTATCAGAGCACTCAACATCTGGGATTTCCTGTCGGCCCCGCGATGTCATACACACTGAGATTTGTACGTCTGCCTCGCTTGTGCTTGAACCCTCTGATACCACCAACTATATTTATCATCTTCAATTGCAAATCATGGCATTTCACGTTCGAAAATGCATACACATTAAGGTTTATTCATTATAAATATATAATCCCATATGTATTTAATGTACACATGTGTTAACTAATGCTAGGACCAGTGACCATAACTAGTTCCTATCAAATGTATGTACATAACACAAGGAGAAAGAGTTGGAATTCAATAGACGACCTGTGTTCCATGTGTCTCTATGCAAAACTTTATGCACCAAAATGTCCAAAGTCTATGATTCAGTATTTGAAAAATAATTGTGATTTGGTGAGTAGCGACTCAGTGAATAAAACAATAATCAAATTCTCATGACATAATCCATAATCAAATATCATCAAGATACATTGCAAGTTTAACAATTGACTATGCAAGTACAAATGCAATAGCTTTGTTTTTGTCGTGACCGAGTAAGGCAAACATTGCTCCTGGGATATTCAAGTGATTCATGTAACATATGATTTTTGACCTATTGGTCCATCTTCCTGTAATTTGCAAGTGTTTGACAAGTTGGTCACAATGCCCTTTTAGTTCCATATGCAAGTGCTTATTCACAAATGATATGCCAAGTAATCATTAAGAGCATTTGGTTCTCACTTGGCATGTATTCCCATGTAACATGTAACAATTCAATCATATATACATGTAATAGAACATAATCATATTACTCCCATAACATGTAACAATTCAACCATTCTCACTTGACTTATATTTTCATGTAACATGTAACAATTCAATCATATATACATGTAATAGAACATAATCATATCATACAATTATCACATACACCTATTGAATCCAATTATAGTTTTTACTCACTCACATTGAATCCAATTATTATTTCTAGTCACCTTTTGATGTGACCAACCTTTATGGTAGGGCTTCTTCAAAGTATTGAGATCCTAACATTTGATACATACATGGGTATAAGTATATCAAAATGATTATGGCATGATTCATGCAAGTGTACCTAGTGTTTATACATATTTTCCTTATATGGCAACCTGAGCTTGCTACACAGTCACAGTAATAACTCTCGATATACTTATCCAAGTGGCTTGATTCTTTTTTTAAACAAACTAGATATATAATGGGACAACATATTCAAATTTCAGGCTAATATCAGATACACATAAAATGTGGTGAATCTTTAAGTTATGTCTGTTGTAATGTCATCTCAGTCTGAGTAGGTCATACATTCTTGGGAATATCTCAAATTGTACTAGTCCAATTGCAATAATATTCTACCATTAGTTACAAAACATATAAATGAACATTTTTCATGTTTTACTCATTATCCAGTTCAGTCTATAAGGTCACCAAAACAAAAGACCAATCTCGGGACAAGTAGGTTCATAACATATTGACAACCAGTCATGATAAAGGGACAATATCTCAGCAACCATGTTGGATTTGGCAATAATATTTCACAAGTATGTAGATCAGACATAAATATACAACTTTTAAGTTTGGACTATTATCAAATTCTGAGTCTACAGTCATCAAATTCTTAGAAAACCGAATTAAAAGAAAGGTGGTGTGTCATCCAGGTACAGAGTCAGTCCCCAGCAATGAGCCATATCTCTTTCCACACAGAAAATTAATCAAAACTGCTTAATAGAAATTTAGAGGGAATATAACCCTACAAGTTTTATGTTTTCCACTCTGTCAAAATCAGAATATAAAGTCATCAAAATATAACAAAATAGAAGGCTGAGATCATCTCAGTTCAGATTTGACCTAGTCCTGATGAAGGGGTCATATCTCTTCACACACACAAAATCAAGTAAAACTGTTTCATATGCATTTATATGAGACATAAGGCTACAACTTTCATGTTTTTCACTTTCCCCAATTCCTCTTCTAGGGTTATGAAATCGTGGGTGCAAAATTCTGCTCTAACAGCAAATCAACAGAATCAGCTCTTGTTCTTTTGGTTTATAACTTCCATCCAAAATCTCTACCACAATTACTCCATAATTCTCACTAACCATGCATGATTAACATGTCATGAGAGCTTAATTCCAGTTGAGAAAAAGATAAATTACTTACCTACTGTCCCATAATTAGAAAACCTTAGGCAGCTCACTCTTCTCCCTCTCTTCTTCTTCTTCTTCTTCCTTCTTTCCTTTGCTCTCTCTTTGTTTCTGGTATAACCCATGATTTTCCCCTCAATTCTGACCCTAATTAGCATATATAAACTTATTATAATAATATAAAATCATGGTGTTTCATTTCCATTGGTTGAAAGGTCACTTTTCCTCTTTTAGTCCCTCTTCTTCACTCATTAAGCACTTCCATCCATCTCTTAATTCCTAGATGCTCCTTATACTTTTAGATGAGCTCTCAAATACCATTATTTATGATGTCATAATAAGCACACAACATGAAATAATTTGTCATATAACTATGCAAACACTGCATATATGTTCAAGCATCCCAAATGCAACGGTGTAATTGTCATTGTCACGTTTTTACAATTCACATGTCTAAATGATTATTTATCATGTGCATATGTTCATGTGAGATTTCATATCATTTTTCCAATGAATATATTCATGTGATAATGCCAATAAATAGGGATAGGGATGTTACAAATGATGTTTGCATAATTGCATGGAAAATTATCACATGTTGTGTGTATGCTATAATATCATAAATAATGGTATTTTAAAGCTTGTTAAAAAGTATAAGGAGCATATAGGGATTAGGTGATGGATGTAGTTGATGAAGGAGTGAAGAAGAGGGACTAAAAGAGGAATATTGAACTTCCAACCAATGGTAGTGAGACACTATGATCTTGTCTTATGAGAATACGTTTACAAATTGAATTTTAATCCTTTAGGAGCATATTAGAGAGGGAAAACATGAGGGGCATCAGAAGAAAGAAAGAAAGAAGGAATAGAAAGAGAAGAAGAAGAAGAAGATGAAAAAGAAGAAGAAGAAGAAGAAAACTAAGCTAGCTAGGAGGAAACCCCAAGTTTTCTAGTTTGGGCAAAAGAGGCAAGTTAATTTATCTTCTTCCCACATGAAATTCCTCCCTCATAACATGTTAAACATGCTTAATTAGTTAGAATCATGGAGTAGTTTGAGGTAGAGCTCATGTTTGGAGGTTGAGATATATGAAAATAAAGCTAATTGTGTGTTTTTGTTATTAGAGCAAATTTTTGTACCCATGATTTCATAACCATAAAAGAGAAATTAGGGAGAGTGTAAAACATGAAAGTTGTAGCTTTATGCCCCATCTAAAAGCATGCAAAGAAGTTTTGCTTAATATGGTGTGTGTGTGTGTATGTAGAGCTATGGCTCATTGATTAGGACTTTTTCAAAACCTGCTGAAATCTCCTCAGTTTGGCAGTTTTCATATATTTTGGTGACCTTATGTGTTGATTTAGACAATTGTGGAAATTAAGCAATTTATAGGATCATATCTCCTCTAATAGCCTGTAAAGCAGTTTTGCTTAATTTGTTGTGTGGAAATAGATATACCCCTTTAATTGTGACTGACCCTGAACTTGATGAAACCTTTTTCATCTCTTATTTTTGTTTTCTAAGAATTTGATGGCTATCGAATGGGAATTTGGTGATATGCCAAACTTTAAATATGTATATTTATGTTCAGTATACATGCTTGCAAAATATTTTTGCCAAATATATCATGGTTGATGAGATATTGCTTCTTTATTGTGATTGATTCTCAATGTGTTGAAACCTGCTCACCCTGATATTGGTCATTTGTTTTGGTGACTTTATCTACTGAATTAGAAAATGTGTAAAACATAAAAAAAAAATGTTCCTTTCTGTGTTATTTAGCTTATTGTAAATCAGTTTTTTAATTGAATTTATACAATTTGAGATATAGCCAAAAATGTATGACCAACTCAAACTGAGATGACATTGAAATAGTACAAAATTCAAAAATTCACCACATTTTCTATGTCTTTTAATGACCTAAAATTTGACTATCTCGTAACATTATGAGTCTAGTTTATTTTAAAAAAAAATCAAGTGATTTGGATTAGTATATTTAGAGTTATTTCTATGAGAGTGCAGTAAGGTCAGGCTATTACATAAGAATAATATACGCTGAAATACTAGGTCCATTTGCTTGGAACATGACCATGGTTGCATACCATGCCAACACATCAAGGAAGCCCAAGAGAGAGGTCTAGACCTACCATTAATGTTGGTTGCATGAAAAGGTGAGTAAAAGCCATAATTGGATTCTAATGTGTATGTGTGATGATTTTATGATATGGTTGTGTTGTATTACATGTATAAGTGATTGAATTATGAAATTTTACATGTGAATACAAGTCAAATGAGACTGTGATGATTTTAATTATTAGTTGAAGCACCATTGTGAATGAACACTTGCATATGAAACTGAAAGGATGTTGTGAATAGCTTGCCAAATACTTGCAAATCACTTGAAAAGGGACCAATATGTCCTATTGGCACATGTTATTGATCAAATGATTCACTTTTTATATGGTGGCCAGTAAAATCAAATGTCACTTGAATCATATGAATTTGCGGGAGCAGTGTTTTTCCCTACAAGGTCATGATAAAATCAATCTATTGCATTTGTACTTGCATAGACAATCCCTATCTTGTAATGTATCATGGTGATGCTTGGTTATTGATTGTGCCATAAGAATCTGATTATTATTTTCATTCATTGAGTTGTGACTCACCAAATTACAATTATGTTTTTCAGATATTGAAGCCTAAGGTTTGGGGACTTTGGATTATAAGGTTTTGAATACAGACACGTGGAGCACGGATTGTTGACTGAATTCCAACTCTCTCTCTCCTTGTGTCATATACATATACCTAGATAGACAACAATTTATGGTTACCCATATTAAGTGAGTTAACATATATATATATATACATTAAATACATATTGGGTTGTGTATGAATGATGAGTTAACCTTTATGTATATGAATTTTTGGACATAAATGCCATGATTAGTAAATTAAAATGGTTGTTTAGATACCACCCATGTGAGTATTTTTCATTTGCATTTCCACCATCATTTGTTATGGTTTAAGCATTCATTATTGAAACACCTTTATTTTTTTTTATAAATATCTTGTGTTCAGGCTAAGGCTATGGTAGATCTTATTGCTATTAAAAAGAGAGCGGTGACACAACAAATTCAATCGATGTATGTTAGCAATAATTATCATTATATGAAAAACATATATACTTGCTTATGATTGTGTGCGTTTGATCAGTGTCCTATCCATCCATACCCTTTTGCATTTTATAGGAGACAGTCTAACCATTGGCCTAATATCTTTAAGACAAAAAGTGGCGCATGGATGCTATTGAGGCGCAAATCAAGATGATGGCATAAACAACGGCTGAGGACTTTAACTCTTACGAGTATGTAGCCTCATAGGGAGGGTATGGAGATGATGAGGAGATCACATTAGGGAGTAGAGGAGATGCTTCTTAGATTTAGGATTTTCTTCTTTTTATCTCATTTGTTGAATATTATTGATGTTTTTAGCATAGTTCAATAGATATTTGAGTGATTTGAAAGCCTTATTGCCTTTTTGGATGTTGTTAATCGTTAGAAGTTTTGGATATACTGAGGTGATTTAACCTCTATTTTTTCTAAACTCAAGAGTTTTTCATTTTAGTTTATATGCATGATTTTTATTCTGGCCCTAATTTTGTCTTTTGGATCCATATTTATAATATTTTGCCACCTTTGAACATACACATGCCTTTCAGAATAATTACAAAATAATAATAAATCTTAAAGTGTAGAAGAATCTTTGTTGAACTTTTTCCAGAAAAACTGGTATGTATAGACCATCAAGTTATTTGTTCAGGTATCTTATTATCTACACAACCATCTCTGGTGGTATGTATAGCTATATGCAACTATTCATGGATGTAAAGCACTAAAAACCTTATCTTCCTTCTATAATTATCTATCCATTTAGACATGGATTTCCTATGGGTAGCTTGCAATATGTGGGGATTCTACTACCCATTCTTTCCACTTTGAAGGCACTATGATCTACCCCTTACTAGAGGAATTTAATGCCATTCTTGACTATTAAGTCATATCCATAGACTGTATTCTTTTGCCATAATTGAATTAAATGTTGGACTTAGCTTGGGAGTTTTAGTAAACCAAGCTTGTTTTGAGGATTATAAACATATCTAAAAGCTAACTCTTTTTTCAAGTTGATATGTAGGATTTTATAGGTACATTAATCTTTGGATTAAAGGCTTTTAGAAAAAGAGTTTTTTGAAAAACTTCAAGTATTCAAAGCCAATAGGTGTTGTTGAATTTCAACAAGCGTTGTGACTTCATAAACTGGCATTGAAAATCCTCAACCAGCATTAAAGTGACACCCAAATGTGAGTTAAAGTTTCTGGACCCCTCAACTGTCGACTCTCTCATGACATAACAAGCATTGAATGTTGCAAACAGTTGAGCTTCACTAATTAACCTTCAAAATAGGTGTTGCATTTTCGCAATGGGCATGGCTCATCGATAACTCAATAGGCATTTGACCAAATGACTTGATGTGAACATAATCCTTAAAGTCGTGACATGGGCATTGAAAAAGCATTCAGGTAGAGCTAAAGGTTCTAAACCCTCTAGTGGGAGATGTTAAAAATTTCAACAAGCATTGGGATCCTTTTCAACGGGCATTGGAAATAAGCCAACAACCGTTAAGACACTATAGAAAATCTTAAAAAATAGAGCATCCAGTTTACATCCTTTTAGAAACTTCAATGGGTATTGTTCATATCCCAACTAGAGTTATAGTTGAATTTCAATAGGCGTTGAGACTATCTAACAATCGTTGAAGGAGTTGGTGATTAAAAAATTGAGAAAGTTAGAAGATGAGCATCTTGACAAATCTCTCTCTAACAACTATTTCCAACGGGCGTTTCAATGAAATCAATGATCATTGAAGTTGTATTCTTTTGCAACAATGGGCGTAGAGACTATGCAACATGCATTAAATGACTACTTTATGACATAGAGTGATAACTTTCTTTCTAACGACTAGTTCTTTGTCTCTACCTGTAAAGTACTCTCTCATAATAGATTTTGGATAGAGAAAAAAGAGAAAAATGGTCAAAAGTGAGTTTATTCTGTTGTGAAAACAATCTTTAATAAAAGGGGTGAAACAAGTGTGATCTAGCTTCAAGGGAAGATCATTATCAAAAGCTTGTAAAAGCCACCTTCAAAATAAAGCTGAAGAATAAGCTTTAAGACATATCTAAAAACTTTTCACTAAGACAAACAATTCTTGTGAGTGTAGTCTTTATTGTTTATTGCTTGACTAAGAGTATTCATTATCATCTTTAAGTTGTAAATCCTTTGGAGAAAGTTTTTAGTTTAAGAGATCTTAAAATATCTAAAACCATTCTTGTGAAAGGTTTAAAGTAGCACCTGTAAACTACTTTGAGAAATAGTTTTAGTAGCATTAAGAAGTTTACTTGTAATAGCTTGGTAGTGCCCATAATTACTATTGTAAAGGTGATTGATAAGACCTGAAAGCCATATAGATAGTGAAAGACTCTAGTAAGAAGACTAGAGGAGACGACGTAGGTAGGATTGTGCCAAACCACTATAAATTGATTGTTTCAATTTCTCATTATTTTGGCACATAGATTTCATTGGTTTTTACTTGCCATTGCCCTATTTAACTCCCCCTTCTAGGGCACCAAGGGATAATAATTGGTATTAAAGCCTATATCTCTATTAAGGCTTAAGTGCTTAGAGTAAAGATCATGACAAGTCATGAGGAATCACAATCAATCCACCAGTCACCATTCTTCAAAGAAGACAACTGCGGGTATTGGAAAAACCATATGGGAAACTTTTCTAGACAGTGAAACCATAGATCTATGGGATATTGTTGAAGAAGGAGAAGAAGTTCCAACTAAATTGGTTGGAGATGTTCTTGTTCCCAAGCTTAAGAGTGAATGGACAACGAAAGGAAAGAAGGCAAATATGAAAAATAGATGAGCCATGTACGCCCTCTTTTACACTATCCATAAGTATCAGTATGCAAAATTGCAAATGTGCACATCAACAAAAGAAATATGGGACACTTTGCAGACTTAGCACTAAGGCACTAGCGAAGTGAAAAAGAAAAAGATACAAATGCATACTTATATGTATGGAACTTTTGTATATCAGCCCGACGAGGCCATAACTGAGATGTATAATAGGTTTATTGACATAGTGGGACTCTTAAAACTCTTAAGAAGTCCTACTCTAATGAAGATATGGTTACTAAGATCCTAAAAACTCTTCCTAATGATTAGTGGAAAGCTAAAAAAGATAACCATAATAGAGGCAAATAAGCTAAAAGTCCTATTTCTAGATGAATTCATGGGAAAGCTTATAGTTCACGAAATCACTCTTGAGTGGACATCTGAAGGCTATGGAGTGGGAAAGAAAGACTTGGTTCTAAAAGCCAAAGAGGTATGCTCTGATTCTCTTCTTCTTATTGTTTTCTAACATCTTCTTTTAATGATGATGAGAACAATAATGAAGGTGAGCAACTTATCCTCATAATAAACAAAGTAAAAAGATTTATCTCAAAGAGCAAAAGGGTAAGGAGATACTTGAAGAAAAGTTGTAAGAGTCATCTCATTTGCTATGGATGTAATGAGAAAGGGCACATCAAGTCAGATTATCCCAAGGTAAAGAAGAATAAAGCTCCTGCCAAGCAATACACCTCCAAGAAAGATAAGGAAGTGTATAAGGGTACTTGGGACGACATAAGTAAGTTCAAACTTGATGAGGATGCACCAAAAAAGAGTTGGCCAATCTATGTCTCATGGCAATTGAGGAGAGATTAAATGAGTCCTCAAGTGAGCACTCATTTAACAATGATACTGACAACGATGGTAAGAATCAGGTAAATCCTCTTGATTCATAATCTAGAGATAGGCTATATTCTATTATCACCAAGCTGACCATGAAAGTGGAGACTTTTAAGTCTAGCACCTTCACTCTTAAGAAAGAGAATAAATCCTTAAAGGATTGTGCCAAGAGTTAAGAGAGTTTGGCTAAGGAGGTTAAGTCTCTAGCTGCTGAGAACTCTAAGCTTAAAGATAATCTCAATAAATTCACCAAATGAAAGAAAAAACTAGACTCCATCCTTGAAGTTCAAAGGAGCCCATCCATTAAACATGGATTAGGATATAATGCATCTACCTCTATTGCTCCTTCTACTTCTAAGACAATCATTGTCAAGGCTAAAGAAGGTAGCTTGCCTAAACCAATGAAAATGCCAAAAGTTCCTAAAAAGGGAAATGTCAAAACTAATGGCATAAAGGCCATGCCTCAGCATACTCACACATAGATGAAACATGCTCCTTTAGATCCAACTATGCCTACATCTATTATTCTTACAAGCCTAAGAGGCAAAGTCTTCAAAGGCATAAAAATTGGCATAATTATAGATATAGGTAAACACATTACATGAGAGTACCTCACATGAGAAACACTCTAGATAATTATTTTAAAGGTGTTACAAATCTCATAAACACCATGTGCATGCTCCACCTAGGATAAGGCACTTGTGCACTTTAATGGTTAATGTTTTTATTATGATATTCATGGCCACGTTGCTTATCATTGCCTTGCTAGAAGGCATAATGAGCAGATGGCTAAAACTAACCCTCTAGGACCCAAGAAGATTTAGGTGCTTAAGATTTGATTCTCTTTGTTTTTGCAGAAGTGCTTGAAATCCCAAGTTGTAAAGCAATAGTGTTATCTAGACACTGTATGTTCAAAGTACATGACATGAGAAAATGAGTTCTTCAATCATTTACAGAAAATTGAATGACTTAGGAACGTATCCTTTGGGTACAATGGGAAAGCCAAAATCATTGGCATAGGTAATATTGGCAATGATGTTGATTCATCCATTCTTGATAACGTTTTGCTTATTGATAGACTCTATTGAGTGTAACTTAACTTTATGACAAATGCCTCAGAGATTTGTTTGAACCATAAGCTTGTTACGTGTTAAGGATGAGTGTCAACAAAAATTTATTTATTGGTAGGAGAATTCACAACATTTATGTCATTGATTTAAATTCTCTCATTAACTAAGATACAAAGTGTCTAGTATCTATAGTGAATGATGGTAAAACCTAGCTTAGAAAGGTAGGACATGGTTGCATGGAAATTCTCAACAAGCTAAAAAGGAGAAACTTTGTTGAAGGTTTGCCAAAAATGAAGTTTGTAAAGAAAGGAGTTTGTGAAGCATGTCAAAAAGGAAAATAGGTAAAATCTTCATTCAAAGCTAAAAAAAAGGTAAGTCAACTAGATCCTTATGAATCCTTCACATGGATTTGTTTGAACCTTTTAGAGTCTCTAGCTTGGGAGACATTCATTATGCATTTGTCATAGTAGATGACTACTCTAGGTTCACTTGGGTATTGTTCCTCCCATACAAGGACTCTTGTTTCAATGCATTTAAGACCTTTGCTAAACCAAAAGAATTTGAAAATCTCTTTACTTAGAAGTGAGGAGAGTTTGACAATGCTCAATTTCATAGTTTTTGTGCTGAGTATGGTATCTCACACTACTTATCAACTCTTAGAACACCATAACAGAATGGTGTGGTAGAAAGGAAGAATATAACACTTTAAGAGATGGCTAGGCCCATGTTGAATGAGTACAATCTTCCCAAGTATTTTTAGACTGAAGCTGTAAACGCTTTTTGTTATGTCTTAAATAGAGTATTGGTCAGACCCTTGTTGAAGAAAACTCCCTATGAGTTATGGAACACTAAGAAGCCCAAGATTGCATATTTTAGAGTCTTTGGTTATAAGTGTTTTATTCTAAACACTAAATATAACCTTAGCAAAATTGACTCCAAATTCGATGCAAAATTTTTCCTTGGATACTTTATTACCATCAAAGTGTAAAAAGTCTTTAATAAGAGAATGCTTGTTGTTGAGGAGTCTGTGCATGTCGCTTTTGATAAATCTGATCCCATTTCTTCAAGAATAAAAGATTTTGATGATCTTGTAGATCTCATGAATGAGTTGAATGTTGGGAAATAAAGGAAGAATGTGGACATGCCACAAGAGATGAAAAGTGAAGAAAATTCATAGCAACCACCTCCCGCGCCAAATGAAGTGTAACATCCCTGTCCACATTCATTGGCATTGTTTGTAACATCCCCAGACATTGGCATTATCACATGAACATATGCATTAGATAAATAATCATTTAGAAGCACCGTTGCATTTGGGGACACTTGAATATTTAGAAGCATCGTTGTAGTTAAGGGCACTTGAACATATATGTAGTGTTTATATAGTTGCATGAAAAATTGTTTTATGTTGTGTGCATGTTATAGTATCATAAATAATGGTATCTTAGAGCTTAATTAAAAGTATAAGGAGTATCTAGGAATTAGGAGATGGATGGAAGTGCTTAATGAGTGAAGAAGAGGGACTAAAAGCAAAACTTTTAA
>CATIWR010117261.1:0-29815 GCA_949677035.1 Omphalea diandra | reverse complement strand
TGATTATTTATCCTGTGCATATGTTCATGTGAGATTTCATATCATTTGATACAGTGCATATGCTCATATGTGATTTCATATCATTTGTACAATGAATATATTCATGTGATAATGCCAATGAATAGGGATAGGGATGTTACACATGAAGATTTAACAAACATATTTGAATAGCTGGCCTTCTTATATGAGAAAAAGTTGAAGCCTTTCTGCCACATCTAGTTATACAAGGTCAGGATGGCCCACACATTTAATAAGAAAGTTAAAGCAACCATTTTAAGGGTTGACAACTTGGTGTTGAATGTGAATAGACCATAAGCTCGAGATCTTTTAGGAAAGTTTAGGCCAAACTAGAAAGGTCGTTATGTGGTCAAATAGATCTATTCAGGAGGTATAGTGAAATTGAAGGATACAGATGGAAATGAGTTCTTTAAGTCAGTAAATATGGATAGGTTAAAGAAATATTTTTGTGTATGCATGTGAGAAAAGTAAAATCAGCCCGTTAACTCGAGAACTTGTGAGGATGGCTTAGATAAAAGTTAGGGCATTAAAAAAAGAAAGAATAAATTGAAAACCTGAAAGGACAATTTAGACAAAAATTAAGACATAAATATAATAAATAAAGCACAACATAGGAGAGCGTGCTTGGCCACTAATGACACCTATTAGGGGATGATGAAATACAAAGTAGTGGTGAAAATAACAAAAATATAGGGTAGGGAAATAATGAGGTAGAGGCATCTACCAAGGCAATCAAATAATCTAATGTGCCAATATTAAAAGTAGTAATCATGCATTCAATTAATATGTAATATGTGAAAAGTGAATGGTTCATGTTAAGCATAATGTCAAATGGAAATACATTTGCATAATTAAAGTAAATTTAATTAAACATGCCTTTAAAGTATAACTAAATATGTGAAAGTCTCTTTTCACAAAATTTTCATTATTTGTTAATGTTTTGATAAAATTGAAGGAACTCTACATTTTTAAAGTCTCATAACAATGCTATGTAGTTGATATCATCCTCTGAGGCAGGGTCTATACCAGTGAAAAAGTCATAAAAATGGTGACTAGCATGTGGAACTATCTCTGTTCAGGAAGTACTGAAACAACAGACCCTTGATGAAAGAAGGAAGGAAGTTGACTCTATGTTAAGGAGCATTAAATTTGATATGCATTTGGTTTGGATAGTAGAAGGTGTCAAATGCCAAAGCAAGGATGATCACATAGTCTTCATAGGTCCTTAGAGTAACTCGCAAGAGTTTCCACCATAGGCAAGTCTACCAAATATCAGCAGCAGTGATGTGAGACATCCACTTAGTCCACTTGCCTAAGGGCCTTGACAAACAACAATCCAAATGATGTTGCATATAATAAAGTCTTGTATTCATAGTGGGCACAACCAATATGACTAACTTCTCTTGTAGCCATATCTAAAAAGAAAAAAGAAAAATAAATAAAAAATAATAATGATAAACTTGTTAGACTGAAAACTAGGAAGGGTAGCCTAAGCAAAAAGGGCAACTGCTGGATTGAAAACTTACAAGGGTGGTCTAAGCAAAAATGATCGAAATAAAAATAAAAGTAAAATAGCAAGACTAAAAGTTGTAAAAGGAATTCATACCTAAAGCAATAGTGGACTACCAGGGAAAGAATCACTATGGTTGAAGGCCACTTTGTCTAAGCCCACAATGGTCTCACCTAGGATCATCGTGATAAGGGTTTTTTCTAACTCAACTTCCTCAAGAAGGGGTAAAATTTGTAGATCTATATCGTTATCTTTCTTTCATAAAAGGAACTCACCCATAAGGATAACCACTATCATATGAGCCTGCGCCACCTAAGCTTGACCTTTTAAATGGTAAATAGTGAGGAAAAGAGCCAACAAAATATTCTCTTCACCTAAAGTATACCTGGGCACCTCATCATAACGTAAGGAAAATAGCTCCATCATCTTTCATACATACAGGTAACCAAACAGTGGTATGACAATCCAATCTGCAACCATGACTCGATAATTAAGAATGGCACCAAATTCTTTTAGCACAAGGTAGATCTCTATATCTCCAAAATGAAAAGATTGGGTAATGGAATCCCATAAATCGTAGGTTGTCCAAAAGAAATATGTGTCTAAGAGATTAAAGGAGATGTAATTGAAAGCCTCAATACCCACCTAAGATAGAAAAAACTAAGTTTGGGATGGGAGTGACCTTATAAATGCATCAATCATGTTTGGAAGAGTGGAAATAATGGTTTTGAAAAAGAAAATTGTAGGTGGCTATTTATAAAAGAATGAAAAAATGCTTAATGCTTGACATTGTGAATATTTATATGTGGTTGTATAGCCCACTTGAGTTTTTTATACGTACAACTAGTGGTCTACATAGACAACATAATGTTCTATATAGACCAGTATTTATGGGAAAAATTGGGTAGTATCCCCTCGCACTATGAGAGTAAGAGTTATTTTATACCTGCTTCGAAAGACATGTACACATTTAAAGTGGGACTGAATAATTCAACTACACATTTTGCATATATGTTTCAAGCTAGAATAAAAATCACACATTGCTATTGGAATAGAAAATTCTAAAGTTTGCTAAAAATGGAGCTGAAACCACTACAACATGTTTTAAAGGGCCTAATGTTCAAACAAGTGTCCTAACAAGGAATAGGACTTTCAAATCACCTAAAAACATCCATGTAACTATGCTAATATATATATATATAATGTTTGAGAAGTGTTCTATGTTGAAAGAAAAATCTTAAAAATCTAAGGGTACTAGATTAAGTTAGTCCTCTCTACTTCCCAATGCAGTCTCTTCCTCGTCATCTCCTTTCTCCCTATTTGTAGTCACATACTCGTTGGAGTCCTCGGCTACTGCTCCAGCCATGGTTTTGATTTTTTTTGTTGTTGCTAGACACTACTCAATCCCTAAGCTCTCAGCCAGGCGTTAGACTGTTTCCTACAAAATGTATGAAGGTTAGGATGGATAGGGCACCAGTCACACACATAAAATCCTGTATATGCATACATTTTTTATATGTAGTGCTAACTCTTACTAACCTACATCTACGTAGTTTGTTGTGTTGTTACCCTTTTAACGGCAATAATCAAGTCCACTATGGCCTCCATTTGAACACAAGGGATTTTGTGAGAAGAAAAATGAAATATTTTAGAATGAATACTCAAATCACAATAAATGATTAACAAATGTAAGTAAGAGATACTCACTTAGGTGGTCTTGGCTAACCCAAAGGTGCAAGTTGATCGGGTGGTCAGGGATGCCATATAGGACTTAACCATGGTATCGGGCACGAGATCCAGTTTGCCTGCCATGATGGGATCTAATCCTCTACAAGTGAAAGAGTGGGCCCTTTTGCGGCCTTAGATAGCAAGAGTAGGCTCTGTAGACCTCCACTTAGTTTGACTAGTCATCCCTCGGGTGCTATGTTACAGGATCATCCCTATATACACCTCATGACGTAAAAATGTTGGAATAGCTACCCTTGTCGTAGGGATCATCCTATTAAAGCCATGTTCATCTAAGTCTGATAAGGAACTCTATCTGAGACAAGTTGTACTTCTAGCACGAACAATATAGCTACTTGTATCTCCATATTCCCCTTCAAAACATCCACCCAAAACATGTATGGGGTAAGGAATGTTGTGAATGTTGAGGGAAGAATGTTTGGAGAACATGTAACCCTAAGACATTAGACTTACTCCTCTACTTTGAATAATGGGTTTTGAGTGATAACAAAACTATGGTTTTGAAGGATAACAAAACTAAAAGAAGTTCTAAAGTTTTTGTATTTTAGTGTTTTTAGATGATTTGAACATACTCGAATAACATTAAAAAGGAATATTGTTCTTAATGCGAATGGGAGAATGTTTGGAGAACATTTAAACCAAGACTCGATAAACATTAAAAGAGTAGAAAAAGTTCAATGGGCATTGTACAAATTCAATAGACATTGAAGGATGAGCAATGGACGTTGATTGGATGTTGCTCATTTGCCAAAGCCTTCTAAACCTCACAATGGGTGTTGACCATTTGCAACAGGCATTCGAGAAGTTCTCTAGGTTGAGCTATGCTAGACTCACCACAAGCGTTAAAGTTTTCATCATGGGAGTTGATTTGAGCTAGCAGTAGACATTGCAAATTCATAACAGGCATGGAAAAGGTATCCAAGCTAACCTAAGCTTGTGGAACCCAAAAAGGGCTTTGGCACTTCTCAACAAGCATTGAAGGAGTTCCAACGAGCATTGCAAATTGCTCAATAGGAGAAAATGAACAAAAGGCATTGTTCTCTCTCTAATAGGCATTGTAGTCAATGCTAATGGATGTTGAATAACATTTAACATGCATTGGATGTAACCATTATAAGTTCAATAGGTGTTGTCATCTCTAATGGCTAGTTTTGCAGAAAAGCTATTAGACACAACATCAATTATTCTAAGGACCAGTTTTGGAGCTTGGCTATATAAAGAGAATTTTTGGAGTTTAGAAAGATTAGAGAAAAAGGCTAGAAATCATTATGAACATCTTCGCAACTCATTGTAACTATTTGTGTAAACCTTTTTGGGTGTTGCTTGTATTTTGGGTAAAGTAAGGTTTGTTTTTGTTACTCTTTTTGAGGGTAGGTCTTCTTGAGCACTAATTGTGTATTGACTACCTGATTTGAAAGGCATAGATAATACTTGGATCTATCCTTGCTAGTGGTTGTAAAGGATGGTATTGTGCTTAGAAAAATACCTAGGCACATGTTCTTCTTGAGCCTGTAAAAGGAAAGGTTTTCCTTGAGCCTGTAAAAGTGAAGGTTTTTCCTCAGCCTAGAAAAGGGAAGGGTTGCCCTTGAGCCTAAAAAAGTATAGAAAGGCCTAAGTGAAAGCTTAAGGAGTGGACTAGGTAAGTTATCAAACCATTACAAATCATTGTGTTGATTTATATGTTTGAAGTTTTTGCTTTATTTGTCTTTGGTTGTGTTTTTTGGTTTTTATTTACAACCCAATTAACCCTACTCTTGGGTTACCTCATTTCCACTCAGTCCAATAAGGCATTAAACAACTGGCTAAGCATTCAACCAATCATAACACCTGAGGATACACTCTCTTAAATACCACTCACGTAAGGATAGGCCTATTAGTATGCGTCACCTATACTCTAGCTACCATGCATTCGAAGGCCCCCTTTAGTCCAAGCACAGCTGTAATAAGGATAAACAACCACTATGAGAATAAAATTAGGAATAGTAATTAATGCATTGAACTAACTATTTTCTTCTTTGCAGGATAGAAGTACCAGGTGTAAGGTAAGAGTGTTCAAACGTGTGCGCTCGAGCTCCATTAATGACTATTACTAATGAGTCATGCTTCACCTCACTAATCAAGGTAATATCCCTTCATATGGGGTAAGAGGTTGCTCCCCTACAGAGGGCCTAACTTAATAGCCCATGCCTATCAATAAGCACAATATTAGATCTAGAGTAGTCGCAAAGGGAATAAATATATGAAATGAAAAAAGATCAGGAAATACTCACAATGGGCAACCAGCAACCATTGGGTGCCACATGTGTAAGACTGATCTCAACTACACTAATCCAGGAATCAGTACGGTATCCCAGTGCCACAGATCCTTAGTTGAAGTAGTAGATAAGTCCCAAGTCCTCCAGTGTTGCCACTAAACAAATCTTTACCGCATCTTACGAGTTCGAGAACAAAGTCCCCAATAAGGCATATAAAGGGAAGTAACGACTGTGCTAACCCACCACCTCCTATGAGATCATCTATGTCGGCGAGGGTACTGAACTGTACACTTGACATCATGATGAAAAGACTCCCCTTAGTCAGAGGAATGCAGCAAAAAAGGCAAAAAAGGATAATCCCTCTACAGTATTGGCTAGTGCATGCCAAAAGCAATAGGGATGGGAATACCTAAAAAGTGGATCCTAGTTAGGTAAGTGAAGTCACCCAGCATGATAGTGACCTCTTTGATCAGTTGCAAATAGAAGGTGTGTAATGTCCACCCATTGCTCAACTAACATCTAATTCATCATAAAATTGATTTGAAGAGCTTCTTCAGCAATATTCATATGAAAGGCATCAAACGGGTCCCCTCTGATTGGACCATGACTAGAGGATACAGTTCATGAAACCATTCCCAAACTGGGTTGATTGCTCTGCCTCCTCATGGAAGGAGCATTGCACTGAAAAAGAAATGAAAAAAAAAAAAGTTAAAGTAAACACTCAACATCCACACGATAGAAAAAGGGAGAACAAATAAAGAAAGACCTTTAGTCATAGATAACCCCAAACACACAAGCTAAAGTCAAATGAAATGGCAGCACAAGGAAGGTAAATACCTAATTTCATAAACAATGAAGTAACATTATACATGTGTTTGTAATGTTTAGGTGGTTAATAATTTGGGGAGATTTGAAAAGGCATAAAATAATCAACCATAAACATGAAAGGAGCATCTACAAATTATGTGAAAAAATTATGAAAATTGATCTTTCGATAGATTTTCATAAAAACCCTAAGTGTGGTTCAACAATCATGTATGAATTATCATAAGATCAACAAAATTCAGTCTAGCATCAATAACAAAATCTATAAAAATAAATAAATAAATGAATAATTTATCACAGGTATGTGTCTCAACTCCTCATGAGTTATTCTACAAATCAATTTTAATAATATTATGTAGGTTTCTATAAAAGATAAGGCACACAAATTAAGTGTCAAATTAATAGGTATATAGTAAAATAAAATTCTCTAATATAAAAGTAAGTATCCTAAAACTATTCCTAAATATTTTTGAAGCTAACCTAATGTTTGCATACAAAAAGAAAGTTACAAGGCAGTGCCTAAAGCCTATAATGCTAAATGAAAATTTGATAAACAAAATAAAATTGAAAATCATAGGAAAAGAGAGGGGGAAAGCCTACCACTCCTAAGGTGGCTCCTGTTAGATGATAATACAAATTATAGACCATCGACCTGTCGCGACATGAATTGAAGCCCATAAAGATAATCTTTATGGTTGCCTTCATCAAAGGGTTCACCCTCACAAATCCCTACATGGAATGTAGCTACTCCAAGGAGTCATACACAATACTTTCATCACCAAACAACTGCTTGGGATGTCTAACATCTCAGTATCATTGAAGACAGCCATCACATAAGTTTAAAAGTAAAGAGAACCTAAGATAGCCATGTCTAGAGAGTTTATTGTTAAACCTTAAGGTTTCAAGTCTTGTTTTGATGATTACAAACATGTCAAAGAGTTGATCCTTGCCCAAGTTATTTATGTTAGAACTTATAGGTATATCATTTTTTTTATATCATGATGATTAGAAAAGGTAGTTTATTTAAAAACTCTAAATGTTAGAGAATGAAACTCAAGGCAAACTTAACTTGACAAACCAATGTTGTTATCTTCATTCAACAAGCATTATGGACCTGTCAATGGGCATTGAAGATATCAAAATAGGCATTAGCGAAACACCTCAACTTAAGTATAGCCTTCTTGACCTTCTAATGGGTATTGCCCATATTCTGAACAGGCATTAGACAATTGTTTTGACATGGACTTGTATATTGAACTTCACAATGGGCGTTGCATTTTTGCAATGATGGTTGATCTTGCCTTCAAACAGGCATTGCACTTTGACAATAAGTGTTGGACAAAGTGCCTTAGATTGAGGAAAACTATTTAGAACCCAAAACGGGCATTAGTCCATCTCAACATGCATTGGAAAGCTTTCTAAATTAAGCCAAAGACTATGGACATCCCAACGAGGCACACTTAATATCCTAATAGGCATTGAGCACATTCAATGGGCATTGGAAGTTCACTAATAGGCATTGGACAAATGCTATATTTTGAGCTTTAAGCACTAGACCCTTAATGAGGACATTTATATCTCAATAAGCATTGAAGGTGCCATCAATGGGCATTGCAAACTATCTAATATTTGTTGAAGGACTTGTGAAGATCTTGAAAAATAGAGCATCGAGTTTGTACTTTATAGGAATTGATAATAGGCATTGACCCTTCTCTAAAGGACATTGAAGTTTAAAAGTAATGACCATTATTTTTATCCAACAATTAAAGAAAAGTGAAATAACCCTTTGTTAAAGTCAAAGGTGGAGCCTTAATTTATCTCTAATAGTTAGTCCCAACAGGAGTTTCAATAAAGCCAATGACCTTTGAGAGTGCATTTTACTTGACAACCACCCATATGTATGAAATCAATGATGGTTGATACTTTAGCAATAGGTGTGGGGATGTATCAATGGGTATTACTTACTATGAGGTGCAATGTGAAGTGAAAGTTTTCTCTCTAACGGCTAGTTCTTTGTTTATGCTATAAAAAACCTGCTACTAATAAAAATACATAGATAACTATTTCATTAGGGAAGTATTATATTGTGAAAGCTTTTCTCAAATAAAAAGGTGAACTAGTAATCAAAAGAAGCTGATTATTAAAAGCTTGCAAAAGTTATCTTTAAACAGAGTTTAAAGGATAAGCTTTCCAGAAATTCTCTTCACATTCTTAACCTCATCAAGCATACATTATGTGAAGTGCTTAAATATCTCTATTGCTTGAGTAAGAAAGTTTTTTCTTTCTCCTTTTTAAAGTGTTGTATTTAATTTGAGTAAACCTTAGGTTAGGAAACCTTAAAAACTAAATCTTGTGAAAGGTTTAAGGTAATACTTGGAAACTACTTTGGGTTAAGGTTAGTAGTCTTTAAGACCTACTTGTTACAGGTTAATAAAGCCTAGAAATCTATCACTTGTAAAGGCTTGGTAAGTTCCCAAAAACTTACTTGTACAAAGGTTATTGCTAGCACCTTGAGCTATCAAGATAGTGAAGACTTTAGTGGAGATACTAGAGGCGAGGATATAGGGCTAATTGTACCAAACCTCTATAAACTTATGGTTTGATTCTTCATCTGTTCACACTTAATTTTAATGTTAATACTTGTCATTACCCTATTAAAACCCCATTATATGTCACCAAGAGACAACATTTGTTTGGTGATAGAAAGTAGAGAGAAAAAAAGCAACGACACAAATAAGCCTTAGGTGTGTGTGTGAACCTTATATAAGGAATATGGTTTATACAAACCACCCTTTATGCGATGGAAATGGACTCTATCAAATAGGATGTATAGACAACCTTGTTGTTTATATAGCTTATTAAAAATTGGCAGAACTAGTGGAAGAAATAAGCCTCTTCAATGAAATTACCAAAATGCCCTTAACACTATCGAAGCCCGAGATTGCCAACCAGTCTTCCAAACTGCCAATTAAATTACCAAAATGCCCTTTTAAGGTAAAATTAACCTCTTAAGACTGCTAAAAGGATTTATAAAAGAGAATTCATATTGCTAGAATCACACATGCTTACTAGAAGCAATGTCTATAACATTTAGGCTTAAGTCTACTCCTTTCAGTAGAAATAAGTCCCCAAGATAGCCAAAAGGGCTATAATAGTACGAATCCATTGCCAAGAGGTTAATAAGGCTAAAATGACACAAAAAAACACTTCAATGTGCTAGAAGGGCATATATGACCAAATCAGCCTTAAGGGACATCCTTGAGCCATAACCACACATTAAAAGGCTTACACACTTATAAAAGATTCAAGAACATTAGTAGCTATAAGAAGACAACTACAAGCACATGAGATACATAGAACACTTGGTACCTGCTAAAGAGCTACTATAACGTACTCAATATATGCTGGGGAGCTATTAAAGGATGCAAGAATCCTTAGTACCTATTAGAAAGCTACCATAGTGGATTTAGTACCTATTAGAGAGCTACAAGAACATATTCAGTACCTGCTATAAAGCTATTGGGGATGCAAAAAACTTGGTACCTACTAGAAAGCTGCCAAAGTAGTCTCAATACCTACTAGAGAGTTGCTAAGGCATTTAATACCTACTAGAAAGCAATTATGGCATCTAGTACTTGCTTAAAAGCTACTAAAGGCACACCAAATACACTGGTACCTACTAGCAAACTTTTAAGACAAGCTTTAGTACTTGCTTAAGGAGTTGTTGAAGCATTGTATCCTTTGATATCCTTCCTAGGGTTTACATTTATTGCATTGTATTGTCCTGTCTTGTTTAAATAATCATTTCTTAAATGTTATTTTCCAAGCTTTATAAAGTAGGGGGAAAACTATGAGCACTAGTTTCTAGGCTCTAAGATGCAAACCCGATGATGAAAATCACTAAACTTATTCCCTAGAATGCAAAAGGATTTATAAAGGGAAGAAGAGCAAGGCCTTAGGAAACTTTGCAACAAACACTAAAGACTAAGCCCAAGCCCATAATACCATAAGCCTAAAGGCTATCAACTTTGTTTAGAAGGCTATATCGCCCATTAATCATGGCTATATATCCATGACTAAAATCCTAACCTTGGGAAGGTTTTGAAATTGGTCCCCTCATTTTACCCAAGGCTAGCTAAGTATGAAGGTTATACAACCCTTCTTTTTACTATACAACTCTCTTACAAACTCTAATTCCATAACCTTCATGATGTTCTCTATGATTGGATACAAACAATATGAAACCAAAACTATTCTAGGCTTTAGTTCACCATTCTTTCTGTATAAATACCCCACCATTTAAAGATGGAGGGGAAGCTTGGACAACCCTAGTGTTACTTTGCTGAAATTATGACTCATAAACACTTAGTATCCAAAAATCAAACAACCAACCCCTTAGTATCCAAAAATCAAACACCCAACCCCTCATACCTAAGAACCAATGTAGTTTCTAAGGATATGAGAATTTATTTTGCATATTCCATTTCATTCTTTGAGGATATAATCAATATGGTGAGCCTCTAAAGGTAAATAAACAAACCAAAGGATCCTATTTTCTTCTTCCCCTTCTTTCTTTTTCTTTTCTTTTGGAAACCAAATCCAAGAAGGTTGTACAAACTTTATGTAGAATATACAACCTATCTTGAGGCCTATACATACCTCAAAGTGGTTTGTATAATCCAGTGTTGATTGAAAATATAATAAAATTTTACCTTATTCTCATCTAGGTTTCTTCACTTCCAAATCATTATTTCATGTAGTTTGAGTGTTCCATTAGAAGAATAAGGAGAGGTTGCCTAACTAAAAACCCTTATTCACTCAAATAATGGAATATTGCTTAAGTTTAAAGTTTTTGCTTATGGTTTTTAAAGTTTTAATGCTCTTTGTTTATACATTTTATGCTAAATGTGATATGTAAGTTTATGTTTTGGTAACATTTTAGCCATGATCAAGTAAGGAATCTATGATTCCTAAGACCTTAAGAGCCTCATTATTATGTTTAGTTTGGTTGCATCTTTAAGTTTGTCATTAGGATGTGTTATGGCCTTGTGACTCACTCTTTGTTGATTAGTATCCTAGCCTTTTTTGTGGTTAGCAATGCTTGTTGATGTTAGGCTCTTTGATATCAATAAGGAAAATAGTTCAATAACCCTAAGTTGCTTTTTGTGCTAACCTTTGTTGTCCCTTGGCACCAAGAAGGGGGGTTGAATTGGTGTATAAAAATTTCAAAGACAAAAAAGAGGGGAAGAAGAATGAGTAGAATGGAGACAATGATTTATAGTGGTTCGGGTATAATCGACCCTACATCCACTTCCTAATTTACCAATTAGCTATTTCACTATCTCATGGTGTTTTTAAGCTCACACCCAACTTGTACAACTTGTGTTTTAATGGCTCACATACAACCTTACAACAATGTGTTTTTAGGCTAACACACAACCTCACTCAAGTGTTTCACTAGGCTCATACTTAAACCTTTTTTGAAGTGTTTTTACAGGCTAACACTACAACCTTACAACTTAGTGTTTAATGCTCACACCTAACACTTACAATTTTATAAAGAAAATTGAAGAAAATGAAAAGCAAAGATTGAGAGCTTTAATGACTTGTAATAAATTTCTTAGCAACCTCATTCATGGCTGTTTGGTGGAGTATTTAAACCCAAACTTCACCAAAGAAACATTGCAGAACATAGCTCATAAAATCTTTGAAACATGTTTGACAGATTCTGCATTAAATGCTTGATAGTCTCAATTCGCAGTAGCTACTACTTATTAGCGGTCACGAAATCCAAATTTCTTAAGGAAAATCCTATTTGTGTCTAACGGCTAGTCCATATAGCAACTTCTAATTAGTTCACCAAGAAAATATAGTCGTTGCCTTTTTTCCTACTTTCATAATTTGCGGTAGCGAGAATTCTTATACAGGACGCGATAGAGGACGCAAATTCATCTGCCAAAAATGGTTATCTTCTTCTTCATAATTCGCGGTCGCTACTAACAAGATGCCTTCATGAAATTTGACTTCCAATGGTCTGCTAGAACAAGTGTCATGTTGTGACTCTGGACTTGCTTCCCTTTTGAGTCACTTCGAAATTCGCGATCGCGACTAAGGCATGACACACACCGCGATTTTGTCTGTCAATTTTAGACTTTTTCATTTGGATGAATCACAGCTAAGAATGGCTTTGCAATTTTGTTTGTTTGCTTTCTATCAATGCTTCTTCACAGATCGCAGTCATGAATATAAAGTAGTGGTCGCGATTTAGAAGTCATTTTTCATACTTGAGGAATTTTTGAGCTTCATCCAACTTCCAACTTAGATAAAAACTAAAGGCTGCAAAATAACACTAATTTGAAATATTAGAGATGATCAATCTCCTTTGTCAATATCAAAAGAGGTCTAAGACTTGGGTTAACTACCCTAGTCTAACGACCTTGCTTAGGCCACTAAGATCCTTTAAGATGTCACTTACACCTCATGGTTATGATTCCTTTATGTCACATGATTCATGCTTTTATTTGCTTATTTGGTATTTTAATGTTATTGTTTAGTTCATGTGATGTTAGGATGTTCTTGTTATGGACTTAGAAATATGCCTAAGTACCTTAGCTTAGAGATGTGGTAAGGTATGACACATGAACTTTTCTTATTTATTTTATTTCCCTTTATTTGCTTTAGTGATTGGTTACTAATGTGTGCATTCTTAGGTGTAGTGGCATATTTGAGTTAAGACTAGGAATGATGGTCATGATGACTATCTTGCAATGATTATGTATGTGATGTGTGAATTGTTAGATATACATGTTCTACTTTATGCCATGTCATATGACCCCTTTCCCTTTTAAATGATTATGTATAATGATGAATGATGATATGCATGTTCCTTTCTATGCCATGATACATGGCCCCCCTTCTCTTTGAGATTGTGGATGACTCGATATGATTGATTGGATTACATTAGAAACATGTTTAGAAGTGTTAACTAGACTAATTAACAACTTAGTTAAAAATGGCAAAAGTGAACCAAAGATGCTCAAAGGTTGGATCCCAATATTCGGGTCGTTTAGGGGTGCTTAGGCTCTTCCCTAAGCTATAACCAATTTTAAAATCTGATCTCTACTGGGATGAAGACAAATTAGGCCTTCTATATGACTTAGTCAGGTTTAGATTTCACATTATGCATATTCTTATCTTGACTAAAGTTGGGCAATGACTCCACACCTTATAAGGATGATACCAATATGTTATCCCACCCTAGTCTCTTGTTAACCATCATTTGGATAAAAAAGGCTTTGAACTTGTGTAAGGCCTAAAAGATCATCTATTGATCCAATTAGGTGCCACTTTTTTTGGGTTCTTATCAATGTAAAATGCTCATTCTCTTAATCCCTCATTGGTCGATAAAAGGATGAAGTCACAAGCAAGATTCTACTCATCCGAGATCACCACGAAACCCTCGAGGCACTCACAAACATCTTTGGTGTTGCTATAATTCAGTAGTTTCAAGCATCTCATGCAATTCATAAATAATTTTCTCCATATTATGCATGTTATAATTCATAACGAATGCATCATATGCATTAGGCAAGAACTAAAGAATGATATCAGTGGCTAACTCTTGGCTAATGACAAAACCAAGTTTATATAAATGTTTAAGATGACCCTTTATCTACTGAACATGAGGATTAACTAAGTTACTAGTTGTTAAATTGCATGAGAGTAAAGGCTTAATGGTATTGAACCTTTCAATTCGAGCCATCTCTTAGAATATTTCCTTGAGATGACCCACCATAATATAGACCTCCATTTGCATCAGTTGCTTTTGAAGCTCTAATTTCATTCTAGCAAGCATAAGGCACGTGACACATACTGAGTCATTAAGATGCTTAGTGTGGGCATCCTTTTGGGCTATAGGAGCAATAATAGTGCGATATACATGGATAGGTTGATCCACGACATGCTCCTTCCTTTCTTACTTAAGAACAATTCTTAAGTTTCTATATATGTTAAGGAAGTTAGTCTCATTCAATTTGTCCTTCTTAAGGATCATCGTAATGACAAGTTAAAGGTGTTGTTTGATGCCATAATCCATAACAAATATATACAGAGTACACATAGCATTTTATTACATATTAACTCCTACTAAATTTTACCAAATCATTAACCCTCAATTTAGAAATTTTTAACAATTGAAATTTTACTAGGATCCATATTTCACCTAATTCTAAGTAAGCTTTGGCTTATCACATCAAATTTGGTTATTTAGGTAGGTAACACTTTATCAATTACATCTTATGTAACTTTTGGATAACTATTGGACGTTGACATCACATGTATCAACTTATCCAATCTAAAACCCTAGGTTTAAAATTGTTTTGGTAACCTAGTTAAGTCTAATAATTTCAAACTAATGGATATTACCATTAAGCCATCTTAGAAAGACAAGATGGATAATATACATTGTTTTGGCAAAACTTATATTTAGGAATGGAAGGTCTTGACAAGTGTTTAGCATTTTCTTGACTTAATTTTATTAAGGAATTTTACTAGTTTTCATTCTATTTTGTATTATTATGTTGCATCTCTTACATTTCATGCATTCATCATAAATATTCATATGCAATAATAAGAAAATTAAATGTTTCATAGCATCGCTCTCAATCTAAATTGATTTCCTAAGCCAATATGAAGATTAAAAGTCAATCCTAAGGATAAATTTTCATCTCCATGGATTTGTCCAAATTGCCATCAATGGTCTCCACCTCATGCCTTGCAAGATCACCAACTTTTGCCTTGAAAGGCTCCATTACAAGTTACAATTTACACTACTATAATATATACTATTCTATTACTACTATTAAAATAAATGATTACAATAAAATAAAAGACACACAAGCCATATTTAAAAAATTACAACCCTTAAAATAGAGAAATAAAAAACTACCAATCATGTTGGTCTAAACTGCATGTCATGCACCACGTAAAAACACATTGGCAAAACATCCAAAATGTGGAAAAACATATTATGTCAAGTCAATTTATAAATTATGTTATAAATCCATTAGAGGTCAAAGGGCAGTGCCCTTTATGTGGACCTAGGGCTAGCACCCCTAGCAGCATCCAATGGGCAGTGCCCCTGGTGATGGTCCTGTTAGCTAGTTATAGGGCAAGGGCCAAACGAGTAGCATCCCTTATGGAAAGCTAAATGACTTCCCTAGTTATGTAAATGAGTTATTACCTAAATTCCATTAACTTTAGCCAATTTGATTAACCAATCTATTCATTAAAAAAACAAATTAATCACTACTTAACACTTAAATAAATTAATGGAATTTATCAATATGTTCAAAACATATTATTCTCATTCAACAATTAAAAAGACCCTAGAATATAAATTAATTTGTTCAAAAAGATTATCTCCATTTGGCAATTAGACAATTCACCATGATTAATAAGAGGAAAAATAGAATACCAAGATCTTGTTAATTATATTATTAATTGAATTAACAATAGATCACAAGAACAATAAACATGTTAATCAAATCAAAAATATAAAAAACATTTAATGAGATTAAACACTAAAACACATTAATCTAATTAATATATTGTTTCTATTTTTATACAAATTAAACAAATCACCCTTAAGCTAATCTATTTGTTATTAAATCTTTGAAATGATTTTCAAACAACACATGCATATATATATATATATATATATATATATAACACTAATACACAAAATTATGCTAAATTCAATTTAATCAAATTTACAAGTGGCTCTAATACCAATGTTGCATTTTATAGAATAATCACAATGAAAAAGCAAAAATTTCAAATATGCAAAGCCCCACATGGATCCATGCAATTTGATTAAATCTATGAAAGAAATGTGAATCCTACCAATTCAAGCCAAATTGCAAGATTGTTGGAAGACATATAGAGGGTTTACACTGGTAAATCCCTACCTTGAGCTTGAAGTGTAGATCATCGATTCAGATGCTATCAATAGATAAAAGTCCTCTATAGGTATCCATATGAGCAAACTCTCTAAAATGAATGGTGTACTAGGACCAAGGTTGTAAATATTGCACTCTCTCTCAACCTTTTTCTGAATGTAATATCATTGCTATATATTTTTAGAAAACCTTATTTTAATATATCTTAATCATTAGATATATATGTCAACTCTATATCTTAAAAGATATAGACAATTCGATATCATATTTTATTTTAACTTTTATAATAAAATATATATTTTGATGTTTAAGATAATATCTCTAATTATCTTAATAAATATATGTCCACATAGAGTAGCAATATAAATTCAATTTAGATCTATTTTATGTGTGTGACCCTGTAGATTCATACAACTTTGGCAATGGCCTAAAAATAATTTTTAGCCCATAAATTATAATTGTCCTCTAGTAAGACATTATGACTAACAAAGTTATTTAAAGGTCAATAATCTGACCTAACCTATCTTATAAATAACATTATAATCCTTTTGTCACATTATATCTCAATTGAACATAAGGAATGAATAATGTGATCCTTATATAGTTGAATTAAATTATTTCTTGATTTCCAAATAGACTAACGTAAAATGACATTGATATATTTATCAATTCATTTTCACATGGCCAACCAATTACATTAGTCTAACTTATTGAGGGGTCCATAGATATAATTCTCATAAATGTATGATGGATAAATTTTATCTCAATTATTGATATTCCTTTATATGATCTATATGATTCACTCCATGTCTAATAGCTATCTGTATAATCATTATGTTAAAGATAATGTTAGACTTTATCAAAACATGAAGTTTATCATATTGCAACCCACTGTGATCTTTAGATTAGAGGATTAAGTTTATATTATTGCATGAAAATCACTTATGATAATTTATCCATCTGATGTTTCTATAGCAGATCAGTCCAATACATTGTTTCTTAAACATGCATCTATGTGTTTGACTTAATATCACATATACATGACCAGTAAAACATAGTCATCAATTAAAATATATACTAGTCTTCATTCATTATTATCCCAATAATAATGACCGATTAGGGACAATTTAGAATAATATTCCTTGCACCTAAGGGTTTTATTATCGAGTCACTTACTTTGTGACCTTAAGTAGAATTAACTATTCGTGGAAGTTATTATTTAGTTATAAACATAATATAATATAGATATTTGATAAAATGAAACAATGAAATTATTAAAAATATCCATTACAAAATTATCCTAGGGTATATTACTAATAAAAGTATCATCCTGTCTTAGTCCCTCATTGACCATTTAGACCTCCATAAATGTTTTAAGTATCATGAAGCCTTCTCAACAATACCTCAATGATCCTAAATGCATTCCATGAAATCGGGTTATACCAATGTATAACCCATATCCTATTGATCCTATGATGATGGATAAAAAGATTAAAAGTTGTAAGCGTGATTCCACTCATTCAAGCGCAACTACAAAATCAAGGTGCTCATAATGGCAACTCCACTAGGGATTAATGGAATTGACTTCAAGTCAAACTATTGTTTAGTTTTACAATATTAACCTTATTGTTAATTATATATTGCATTCATTTAGCCTCCATACTTCACCATATGCACTAGGCATGCCCTTTAGACAAATTGATGGATTCATCAAACTTGAGACTTAAGCTCCATTTGAGCTTAAGAGATGGTACTAAGAGTTCATCACTTATGAGCTAAGTACCTTTTTGTATATCAAATTAGGGTATTGAACAACTATCCCCTAGCTTATGGGAGCCATAAACTACAATAATCTTTCTAATCATTGGTGCATGTAAGAGCCGCTAGCACCTTGGAACAACAAAGCCTTCTTATTTGCATTTTTTATATTGGAGGATTGAAGTTCCCAAAGAACATGCTAAAGTATTCCCCTATGTAAGTATGTAATGTAATCCCCTTCCCAATTGATGTAAGTATCTACCCCTTTTATGTAAATTTTCATTTATTCCTCATTTCTCGCTATGTAAATATCTTTCTTCTTCTAAATACTTTGTTCTTTGTAAACACTTATGTACATCCCTTCCTTTCCATTATAATGGGATTCTTTTTCCATTTGTACATTCTTATTATCAATGTGAAGATATTTTTTATGTAAATATTAGTTCCCTTTTAGTACTTTTCTAGTCACTTTGTAAAATGTTCTTTTAGGACTTCCACCTTGCTTGGTTCAAGGGATCATACCTGTTCTTTGTCTCATGTTGATAAATGAATAAGACCATATGTAGGAAGGAGCTAGTAGACCTCGTGTGTGGAAGTGAGAAGGGTATAAGGATCTTGTATGAATAATATGTGTATTTAATGTATACATGCATTATTATTTGTTCATGATTCATCCTAATAACTTTTGTTTTACAACCATCATATCTCCACCTAAACCTTATGGAAGAGGAAAAGAAGAAGGTTACTTAGGAAAAGTGAGACACCTAGCCTGATTCAAAGACTGGAACTATTCATAGAGCCATTAATACCACTATAATTGGCAAAAAAGATAAAGGCCAAATTCACTTGAATCATAGAGGAAAAGGTTATTGAGGAGGGAAACAGACGCTTTAGTGAGATCTTAAAGAAAGGAGAAACATTTGCTAGTATAACTGATAAGAGGAAAGCACCTTAGAAACCCCTCCTCATCTGGTTATTGATGATGATTTGTTTGGTATTAAGGATTACCATAAAACCAAAGTGGTTATAGAGGTAATGGTGCTAGATAAGAATGTGGAGGTTAATAAGGATAATGTCCAATTTGATGGATTTGCTAAGTAGTTGAAGATGATTTAGAAAATACTAGACATTAAAGGATTAGGGCAAGGGACTGGCACTAAAAATTATTGGCTTATAAGTACAAGAAGCTTCCCACTAACTTTAGAAGGTTTGAACTCCCTAAGTTCATTGGATTCTAGAACATAAAGAACCATATCCATTCATATGTGCTTATTATGAAGGCCTTCGGGGTCCCAACTAATATAATGTTAGAGTTGTATGAGTTATCATTAAAGGGGTCAACCCAAACTTGGTATTTTAAATAACCTAAGATGATTAGAATAAGTTGATTGAGGCTTTTTAGACTCATTACACATGTAACTTGTAATTGAAAGTCACTCTTTAAGATATACAGTCACTAAGGTAGAAAATTATTAAAAGCTTTAGTGATTACTTGAGGAGATGGAAGAAGATGTCCTTTAAAGTAATAACACGACCAATAAAAAGAGTGTAAGTCAAGGGATCCCTACTTAAAATTAGTGCAAGAATCAAAAGGATGTTAATGTGAAATTTTGAAAACCTCAAGGAAGCTAGGCTACAGGCTAAGGAATTAGAATCAATGTCAAAGAACTAATACTCAAGAAGGAGAAACTACCCACCTCAAGGGCAAGTAGAGGGGAACAAAATGATAGATGTGAACATGGTATAATCCGCAAGGCAATTTATGGATTAAGGTATTTCTCTTTTTAAAGATTTTAGGAGGTAGCAAAAAAAGGAAGTGTTGAAGCCACTTACATTTATGCCACCCTCGAATCCATTACCAAACTAAGGAGCTAGACATAACACAAATGATTATTTTAGTTTTAAATATGAAATTCAAGACCTCATCAACTCCAAGGCTAATAGTTTGACCTAATTCTATGAGGCCAAGCATTAGATGGAATCCTTTCTTGAATTACTATAATATCTCACCTCTAAAATAAGAGATTTTCATGATCGACCATAGGATTCTTGAGGAGATTGTTATGGCCACTTTTGTCGAGATGACACCCATAAAGTTTGTTATTGTTGCCTACAACATTAACCCTTTAGAAAGCTCAAATGATAAAATAGATGAAGTCAAAAGGAAAAGGATGATCAACATGTACGGAGAAAGTGATAAAGAAAAAGAGGAGAAGTAGGTTCATGTCATAAGAAGTGAGAAGTATTACCTCAACAAAAAGCCCCTTAAAGTGCCTAGGATGGAGAAGGAAGTTGCAAGGCCCTTAATGAAGGATAAGGAGGAAAAGAACCTTATTTTTAGACAACTAAAGAAAATCCCTACTCAAATAAGCATGTGGGAACTGTTGATCATGTTAATGGAACATAAAAAGGTTATGATCGAGGCATTATCTAGCCTAATAATTTTTAAGGAAACATCTCCGATAAGAGTGATGGCTTTAGTACTAAACCCGAGTAAAGGAATGATACATTTTTCTAATGAGGATTTGCCTCTTCAGGGAAGAGAACATAATATAGTGTTATCCATTAGAGCTGAAGCAAAAGAAATGAGTACCTTTTTATGTCATCGTAGGTGATGGGTCTAGAATTAACATATGCCCTTTAAAGTCACTATCAAAGTTTAGGATGACAACAAAAAAACTGGAGGTCTCCAAAAGTGTAATCCAGGCCTATGATGATAGTAAAAGGCCCGCTATGGGGTCTTTAAGACTATGGTGAAGACAGGAGGTGTGGAAACCACATATAGTGTTAGATATACTAGTGATATTTTCATTATTGTTAGGAAGGCCATGATATCATCCTCTGGAAGGAGTGTCATCTACATTGCACCAAAAAGTGAAAATTCTATACAAAGGATATATAGTTACTATATGTGCCAAAATGGGAGAAGTGGTGTCTATATTAAGCATAGTAGTCTTGTGACTTGGAGGCTTTTAAGTTGATAGGGTCATGGACGATTTGGTAAATTTGAATGTGGCTAGTATTATAAAGGGCATGAATTTCCTCCCCAAATAGAGACGAGGCAAGAATTCTACAAGTGTGCCAAAACTTTATAGTATCCTTTCCCAAATTTATAGGGTTGGATTGGGTTATCATGGAAGCCTTAAGGAAGGGATGGATAGAGACCTTCAAAGATCGTTGTCAGATTTCCTTTTAAAAGAAGGAGAGGTAATCAAGGAAATAAAAAGGGATCAATTAGAAACTAAGTTGCTTGATGATTTAGAGAGGCATTCACTTAGATGTAAGTTATGGATGTAGAATTTGAATACTACAACCATCAAAATTCATTTAAAGAGGAAGACCATAAGGGTAAGAAGAAGAAAAAAAAGGAAAAGATGTCATAAAGGTGGTAAAAGGTGTAAAAAAGATCTTTTTACAGTCTTGAAGAACCTAAAGATGATAAGAAGAAAATTATTGAGGAAACGTAGGATAAATTATTTCAATAGTAGTTGTTAGACCAATAAGTATAGGAGTTAAGTGAATCAATTAGTAAGAAGTAGATTAAGTTGGTCATGCCTTACAAAGATCCAGTTTAGGGGAGGAATAAGCTAAGTACTTAAAGGAAGTATGTAGGGATCAATCTGGCAGACATTGATATGATGAGATTGCACTATAGGAAAGTTTCTTAAAGGTTGAATTAGGCATCAACCACATGAAGCAAGAGTTTGATGAAGTTGTGAAAGCCATAGATGGCATAGAGAAGGAAAATAAGGATAATTTTAAGTAATTGACTGATAATCTGAAAGTTATTCCTAAAGTGGCTAATGAAGAAGTGGAAAAAGAATAGAAGAAACATGAGTTGCCTACTACCAAAGAGACTCCAAATGCACCTCTTAAAGAATCCCTTACCCTTGATATTTCTAATGTTCTAGTCTTTAGCCTATTTGAGGATGACCATGCATTCATTTCCAAGTTTAAGGCAATGAATGATGAGTTTGCTTATTTGTGTGATGTCTTTCCTGATGGTATTGTGCATGACATGCATCATATCATGAGCATATTTAATCCACTACATTTAATCTTGGCATAAAGGTTTTTGGATCAAATTTCACAATCTGGGTTAAAGCTAAACCAATCAATAACTCCAAACTCATTCGTTATCTTTATTTCTTTAAACTATTCTTTAAACCCACCTTGCAAAATAATGACAAGAGGACGATGATCAAAGTAATATAGTGCACAAGTGTATGCGGATATTGTTCCTCAAAGACATATGTTATAAGTATTGAAATATGATTATTTTATTTTTATCTGAAACCAAAATATTAAGATGTAATCTAAAATACTAACATAATGAAAAATAAACTAATTTAATAATGGAATAACAAAAAGACAAAAGCAATTGAGAAAGAAAATCTTATGAATAAAACACTTAGGATACTTAACCTCGCTAATGGAAAATCATGAAATTATTAATCATTCAATGATATGTTGGCTTGAGGATTGCAATTATCAATTGTCTCTCCAATTATTAAGACCCTCTCTCGATATGCCACTTAATAGGTAACCATTCCTTCAAGTCCATCTCGTTGTGTGAAATAGAAATGTGTTACTTCATTAACTCTAACAATCCTTTAACTGATAATAATAGGTTAAGCAAGTGTCCCAACACATCAATTAACCTAAAGGGAATGATTCTAGGTATATTTCAATTTACAATCTTTTGATCTATAAATGAAACATAAGAGTTATAATTGGTGATTAAGTAATCACAAACATTAAGATAAAAAATCATTTACTTGCAAAAGAATAAAATCTTAACATAGTCATTAAAATCTTAAATCAATCAATCATTATCCATGGATACTTCAAGGTCCTAGATTAAAAAACCTAGCCCAATATACTAACAAAACAATTCAAATCCAAAAGCAAAAGCATTATCTTAACAATAGAAATAAGAATTTAGAGAAGAACAAATGAAATCACCCAATTGTTTTGATAGATCTTCTCTTCTTCTTATTATTTAATTTAACGAACCTTTAAACTCTTGCATTTGATCTCACCTTGAAGTGTGTTTTCCTTTATTTTCTTCTTTCAAAAACTCTTCTTTTTGCTCTTTCTAACCATTTCTTTAAAAACCCTAGACCTTGACTTTAATTACTCATCAAAAAGAGCTAAAACATAGGTTGAAATATGGGTCCAACACTCTCAGGTCGCAGCCTACGACTCTCATCTGCTTAATAGAACTCATAGGTGTGACAACACATGATTTGTCTTCATATGTCTAAATTTTCAACTTGGTTCCTAAAGTTATCAACTTTAGTTGTTTTAGTCATAATTCATTCCAAACTTTATAAAAACACCTACAAAATATCCAAATGTGAGAAATAACACCAAATTATCCCAAAATAATTTAATTTAACCATAGATTAACACCAAATGAAGCTCAAAACTCACTAAATATCTATACACAAATTAAGCCTAATAATAGGAAAATCCTAAAATCTTACTAATTGCTAATGACGCTAAGCTTGAAGAATAGAGAATATATGAAAGTCATTTAGGAAGTACTAGAAGGTTTGTGCATGAACTTACGAAGATGTGATGGGGGCTGATCAATGAATAGTCGAGCATAAAATCCTATATACTAGCACATAATACCAGTAAAGCAGAAGCTTATATGAATATGACCAAAATGGGGACAATTGGTAAAGGAATAAGTGGCAAAATAGTTGAAATTCAAGTTTTTAGAGGTGGTGGATTACCCCGAATGTTTGGTCAATGTTGAGCCGCTACCTAATAAGGATGGATGAGTAAATATAAGTGTTAATTATTGAGATTTGAACAAAGCATGCTCAAAAGATTATTTTCCTTTGCCCCATGTTAATGTCTTAATTAACAACATGGCTACATATATCATGTACTTATTCATGGATGAATTCTTTACAACAACTAAATCCTCATGACTATTATGGTTAAGGTATGATCACTTTCATCACTAAATAGGGTATGTATTGTTATCAAGTAATGCAATTTAGGATGAAGAATGCAAGTGCAACCTATCAGCAGATGTCAACTGCATTATTTCATGAATTGATACATAAGAAGGTGGATGTATACATCATTGAAAGGATGGTGAATTCCAAAAATCAAAAAGGACACTTTGAGGCCCTAAAGAAGTTCTTACAAAGGGTAGATCAATATAACCTCAAATTCAACTATAGGAAGAGTGTATTTGCATTTACCTTAGACAAGTTGTTAGGTCATGTAGTAAGTGACAAAGGTATATAAGTATATCTAGGTAAAATAAAGGTCATATAGGAGATCTAGGTAAGGTAAAGGTCATCTAGGACATGCATGTACTAAAGATAGAAAAGGCAGATCAAGGTTCTTAAGATGTCTCCAATATAACAATAGGTTCATAGCCAGGCTCATTATAATTTGTGAGCCAATTTTCAAAATGTTAAAGAAGGACCAATTAGTTGTATGGATGAACAATGCCCAAAAGCTTCAAATAAATGCAAAAGTATTGTCTAACTCACCAATGTTGAGACCGCCAAAGCTAATGAAACCTTTGATTCCATACTTGATAGTGGAAGAGAGATTTGTAAAAGCCATGTTAGCATAAGAGGATGACATAGGGAATGAGCATGTTGTGTATTACCTCAATAAGAATTTGCTCCCTTATGAAGAAAAATACTTCTAGATTGAAAAGATGTGTCTGGCAATGGTCTAGTTTATGAAGAAGTTATGGCACTATTTCCAATCCTACTTAGTAGAGGTTGTTTTGAAATTGGACCTAGTGAAGTATCTATATGAAGCCCTATCCCTAATAGAAAAATTGGCAAAATTGTTTATACTCATAGAGTTCAATATCAAATATGTAATAGAAAAAGTAATTAAGGGTCAAGCAGTCATAGAATACATGGCAAAATAACAACTTGCAAAAGAAGAATTTAAACCTCTTGAATTTCCTAATGAAGGCCTAAGAGTAATAAAACCTCAAGGATGGAAGATGTACCTTTATGGGGCAGTGAATAAGAAAAAGGTAAGAATAGGTGTGATTTTGGTTTCACTAAAAGGGGAATTATTCCTTATGGCTAAGAAGCAACCTAATTACTAATTACTAAAGTCCATTTCTAAGCTCTCCAATACCTTGAATGTAAAATTTATACTTATTGGGCCATACAAATTTTTATCTTTCATTTGCTACACTTTAGATTCTTAGAACAAAATAAATGGGAGGTTAGGGTTTAAACCAAGCTTAATCCTAAAAATTTCATAAAAATATTCTTACATTATGCAATGGCCATTTAATTCATTTTTTTATCATGTCATGATTAGGGGAGTCTAAACTCATCAATCAATTCCTCTTATTCTTTCCATTTCTTACTTTCATTATATATAGACCATTGAACATAAAACTTTCCTATTTAAACAATCCTAGATCCAGTTAAGATCACTTTAGCCATAATATTCTTTCCATTATCATAAGCATTCAACATTTATCATACATACGCCATAAATCTTAATGTTCTTTAACATCAATTCCATTAATGATGCATCATAATCATTTTACATTATATTAACCTTAGACATATACATATCACATCACTCATAACTTAGACTTTGCAAAGATTGTTAAGAATATAAGATATAACTTAACATTTACTTAATATGTTTATAACTCTTTTAATTATACATATACATCATTACTATAGGTAACTATGAAGAAATGAAGTAATGCCTTAACAGTATGTGATACATAATGTAAAACCTTCATTTGTAGCCTTTAACCTTTAGTCGCCAATCATGATATCAAT
Source organism: Omphalea diandra (assembly GCA_949677035.1). Classification (NCBI taxonomy): domain Eukaryota; kingdom Viridiplantae; phylum Streptophyta; class Magnoliopsida; order Malpighiales; family Euphorbiaceae; genus Omphalea; species Omphalea diandra. The sequence continues at coordinate 3,942 of CATIWR010117261.1, read as the reverse complement.
TTTATATTTATCCTATAAAATAATTTATGAGTGGGGAATGAACTCCTTGTGGGAAACTTAGTGAGGAAGTTGGATTATCCATATACATGCTCATATGCCTTTACATGAATGCATCTCTAACTATATGGCACATCATCTACATACATCATTTACATAGCTAAACATTAAATATATGGATAATCAAGTCCATAAGAATCCTTGCTTGGTTTACTTATCTTTCTCGCACAAGGGAACTGCCTCTCTAGCCATTTGCTTTTGGCAAAGTTGCCTCACTAATCATATCTTTTACTTATCTTTTACATGGGGCAGTTTCCATAACAGTCGTGTCATGCATGCATAACATTACATTCAATTCACATAGGTTATAATCCATGCATAACTAGTTATGACTCCTTAGATTCCCCTTTCTCTCCTAAACTACCCTTACATCATATGGCATTTAAACTTAGCATTTATATCATGCAATCTCATTTCATCCATTAAAGTGCATATCACTTCTATATTAACTTATTTTATCCAACTATGGCCTATACATTTAAATTCATTATGCACGTATACAATTAACAATGAAAAACAACTAAAATCCATCACCTTTCATTGCTAGCCTTAACTCTTCCTTGCTTTGGCTTTTCTTTTTCACTTTCTCTTTACTTTAGTCTTACTTGCTCTTAATCATCTCACCCACACATATGCCTAAGCATAGATATTCATTAGGTCATTACCATAGCAACTAAAATATGGAGAGCAACTCAAACTCATTCATTGAACATATAATATAGGCATAGCATATAGCATATTAGAGCAAAAGCTCTTATAAGGTCAATGAAGTCCTAAACATCAATCAAGCATACAAATATAACTTTTATTAGCTCTCACTTATAACTTAACTAACATCCTTCATACTTAGCTCATTATCACCACTTTCCTTTTATCTCATTCATAGTATCAATAATTAAATCACCATATACTCATATAGTAATCCATAGTTAGAATCCTTAACTCTTTTCATAAATTCATTAACATATCCATTTCTTATCATAAACCATCCATATACTCGTTGAGACATTCATGTATAATCCTACCCAACTAAATGAAACTTCTTCTCCTTTATATATAACACTAGTCATAAGTTCTATAGTGTCAATCAATGTAAAAAAAAAAACTCTATTTAACATAAATTCTCCTTATAAACATAATTCATTTACATAATGACTTCATAAAACCCATCTACACATCAATATTTCCTCCATCTCAACTAGGATGTAGGACATCCTTCAAGACTTGAATACAACTTGTTAGACTACGTTGGTTAAACCTATGTCATAAGCCTTTTTTTATCTTGACAATGGAGATTGATAAGTTCTAATGCTTTAATTAAATGTTGTTTTGCAATACATAAGATTTATCTTTATTGGAAGTTGGATGGAAATCAAAATCTCTATGTTTTAGAAGAACATCCAAAATCCCGATCAGTATCCCCTAAATCGCGACCACGACTAAGCCGGAGGAGCATTGGTTGATTCATAGAAGACTTCGCAGTGGCTTTCACATTAGAGGTCACGATCATGAATTTCATAGTGACAAAGGAGGGAACCAAAGCATAGCCACAACATGCCAAGTGTCCAAGGCAATCATTGGAAATCAAAAATTGTAAGGGCGAAGATTTGTTCGTGACCTTGACTCAAGAAGTTAGAGTTTCCTTAACAAACAGAGGAATTTGTGATCTTAGTCATGCCTAAGACAAAGCTAGCTCGTGACCATAACTTTTAAGCAATTGGTTGAACACAATGGTTATATTTCTTGGACAACCAATGGATGAAAGACATATGGACTAGTCGTTGACACAGAACGAGCTTCTCTACCGCTATTTGTAGCTCCTCAGTGCAAATTGGAAACTCGCAATAGTGAAATGAGAGTAGCAACCACAACTTTCGCCTGATAACCATTTATTACAAAATCTGCCTAACACAACTTGGAGATTTGGGGATAGTTTTTTAGCATCATCTATTTGGTAGATGTAAGCTCTAACTTCACTAAACTGATGTAAATGTAAGAGTATTCAATTAATGGTAACTAAACTCTTGACAATTTCTACTCTTACTCTTCTTTATGTATTCTTGATTATTTGCTGTGAGCAATAAACACCTTTGTAAGTAGGTTGAGAGTTAGCCTAGATTATAAAACTCTTATAAAAGGTTGAAGTGTGAGCCTATCTAAAACACTTATGAGAGGGTTTTATGTGAGCTTAAAAACACAAGGTGTAAGGGTTTTATGTGAGTTATAAAACATAAGTTGTATAAATTGGGTGTGAGCTTGAAAACACCAATTAAGTTGAGTGAAATACCCAATTATGAAGAATTATGAAGTGGACGTAGGGTTTGTTAACACCTGAACCATTTAAACTTCTTGTGTTGATTCTTTTCTTCTCCATATTAATTTCTCAAACACCTTAACCTTCACTTCTAATTTTTAATCAGCCACCAATTTAACCCCGCCCCTTCTTGGTACACTAGTCTAACAAATGGTATTAGAGCCAAGTATCACTCTAAAGCTTAATTGTGTGAGTAAAGATCACAGTACAAGAAGGAATCCACACTCACCTCAAGCCATATTTCGATGGAGTAGATTATACTCATTATAAGTATAGGATGGAAATCTATCTAGATAGTGATATGGTAGACCTCTAGGATATTATTGCAAAGGAGTAGAAGACACCTACCAAAGTGGTGGATGGAAGTGAAGAGTTGATCCCAAGAGAGGAGTGGGTTGAGGCACATCAAAGATCTAATGGCAAAAATAAAAGAGTCGTGGCAATCCTTCTTAGTTCTCTCTCAAGAGAAGAAATTAGAAGGGTCTAACATTGCCTTACTGCTCATGGTCTATGGAAGGCATTGGAAAACTATCATAAGGGCACCACCTTGGTGAAATCTAGCCAACTTGATTTGTATGTGACAGAGTGGGAGCTATTTATGATGAAGGAGGAAGAAAGCATCACATACATGACAAATAGACTCCTTGTAATCATCACCAACATGAAGAAGTTTAAGAGAATTCTCACCAATCATGAGGTAAATTGTAAAATTCTGAAATCTCTAACTCTTGAAAAATTTGGTGCAAGGGTGTGTAGTATCCAAGAGTCCAACCCAGAGATAGGAAAAGTGCCAACAGATGTCCTAATAGGCAAACTCTTAACTCATGAGTTAGCCTTGAAGAAGGATGAAGAAATGAAGAGAATGAGAGGTCAAGGAGAGAAATCTAAAAAACCAGAAAGAAGAACCTTGGCACTCAAGTCTTCATCCAAGGAAAAAGAAATAGAAGAGCCTCAAGTGAAGAGGAAAGTGATAAAGAGGACGAGGAGCTTGCAATGTTTTCAAGAAGAATTAAGGAGCTAATTAGAAGAAGGAAAGAAAGAAAAAACTTTAAAAAAGTAACTCCAACTCCTAAAGAAAGATCAAATGATGTCACTTGCTATGAATGTGGCGAGAAAGACCACATTAAATATGACTGCCCCAAGTTAAAGAAGAAGAATAAAGGGGACAATGAGAAAAAAAAAAAAAGCTTCAAAGCTACTTGGGATGATAGCTCAAATGGAGAATATGAAGAGGAAGAGGTTGTAAACTTATGTTTCATAGCTCAAGAGGATTCATCTAATGAGGTAAGCTCTTCGCCTCACTCTTATTCTGAATTTGATGAATTAGATGATGAGCTTTTAGAGGCTCTCATCATGAAATGTGGCAAATATAAGTCATAAATGAAAACTTATAAGAAGAAGTGTACTAAATTAGAGGATGAATTCAAATCTGTTGGACTAGGATGGTTAATCCTAAGTTTAGAACCTCTTTTGATCTTGACAAAGAAGATTGATCATCACTAATATTTCAAATAAGTGTTGATTTTGCAGAAATAGATAAATCTCTTAAGAAAAGATAATAGGAGTTGTTA
>CATIWR010117256.1:0-15473 GCA_949677035.1 Omphalea diandra | reverse complement strand
TATATATATATATATATATATATATATATAGTATAATATGTATAAATATCTAGTATATAAATAAAATAATATTGAAAACATGTATACAAAATAACATACAAACTTTATTTGCAGCATACACACTTAATATATATAAATAGTAAAATATCCCGTTATTTTATTAAGGAGTTAAAAAAATTAAAATTACAAAAAAATAGAAGTCCAAAAAATGATTAGAAAAAAGGGTAATTGTAAAAATAATTAGAGATTGAAAGTAATCAAAATGATCAGCATGTTGGAATCTCTAGTGTAACAAAAATTTTAGTGTGAATATCTACATAGTAGAAAAATTTCTGCAACAGTAAAAAATTATAATTTTGTGAATTTCTACTACTGTAGAGACTTTCGTGAATCTCTACATAACAAAAGAATATCTGTAGTATTAGACATTTACAATTTTGAGAATCTTCACTTGTTATATATTTCAACGAATTTTTCAAGATTTTTTTTATTGAATTTATCCACTATTGAAAATCTTTTGCTTCCATATCCGCATTTATATTATAGTTTAGACCACATAATAAATAAAATAAGAAGAGCGGTTTCGTCAAATAAAGATGTATGCACGTGCATGCATGCAAAACAATAGTGGCAAACGCTAAAGGAAAAGCAATGTTCCGCCACTTAAACTGATGGACCAAATGAAAAAAAAAAGTTCAATTACATTAACGGTGTTAACATCATACGTCTGCCAGTTTAACTGGCGAACTGCTCAATTTGACTACTCTTTTATCCTAAATGTTTTTCTAACTACCCTATTTGTATAATTATTTTTTAAATCATTATCTTTCACTAATTTTTTTTTACCACCTTTTGAAATTGTCCTGGTTCCCTTACTGGAGTTGGTTGTGCTCATGTACGTCAATGTGCTCAACATTGCTGCAATTCTGATAGTCCAAACAACATCGTATTGCTAAATCAATGACATCCCCAATCGACTTCCATTCATTTTTGAAAGTAGCTTGGTTTCGGGAATACCACAATGCCCATGCAACCATGTGCCAACTCTCCATGAACCGTAATGCATATTTCTCAAAGTGTAGCCCTAGAAATAGTTTAAAGCTACCAACCTGCACATTGCGCGTACACATGCTCAATGGGCTGCCATACCAGCCCTGGGCAGCAAAAGCGCATTCGAACAGGACGTGGTCTAAAGATTCCTCTTTATCGCTACATATCAAACAAATGGGATCCACTAGCAACCATCTTCTCAGCCTATTACACTTCGTCAGCAATGTATCCATAGAAGCCATCCACACAAAATTTTTAGTCTTAAGGGGGAGATTTAACCTCCACACTTTCTTCCACAAAGGGTCTCGGTTTGAAGATGTCAAGTGATAAGAAGATGCTGATGTACACATCTGTATGGCTAAATGATATGCTGACAGAACTGTAAACTTTCCATCCTTGGTACACTTCCAAATCATGCAGTCTTCAGGTAATCTTGGGCTTATCGGCATCCCAAGGATTAATTGAGCATCACTCTACGTAAAACAACTATGGATTATCTGAGACTTTCATTGTTTTGATTCGGCATCAATAAGTACGTTAACCGTATCCTCGTTACCAAGTTGGCAAGGCTGACATATTAGCTTGATATACCCACCATTATGTATCCATCTATCATTCCATACGCGAATATCATGCCCATCCCCCGCCCTCCAGAGCCCTCCATAACAAGACTTTTGGCTGCCTACAGACTCTGCCACAATAAACTTGGTTGATACCCAACTTCGGCACTATCAAAATCTGACCTCTAATAATACATTAATTTCAACGCTCGGGAGGCCAAAGAACCCAACTCCCTTCTTAACTTCCACACTTGCTTTGTAATCAACGCCAAATTAAAACAACGGAAATCTTGAAACTCCAGACCGCCTAATGCTTTTTGAGTGATCATTTTATCCCGTCCTACCCAATGGACTCTCTGGAATTGCGCTGTTGATTTCTCAATGTCGTTACATACCGAGATCAGGAGAAGAAAACAGCTCATGACATATGTAGGCATGGATTAAATAATTGCTTTCAATAAAACCTCCGTACGAGCCTTTGAGAGAAATCGCTCTTTCCATCCCTGCATCTTCCTCTTCACCCAATCAATAATCAATTGAAAAATGCCTCTTTTTTCCATCCAATGAGTGCCGACAAGCTGAAGTACTTTTCATGCTTTTCCACTGCCCGAAGCCCGAGTCTTTCCTCGAGTTGACCCCTTGCATCTTCTGTTACATTACCGCTAGTGGACATTTTTTATTTATCTAAATTTCTCTTCTGCCCTGAAACCGCTGCATGTAGTTGGAGAATTTCAGCCACTTTGTCACATTCCTGGTTATTTGCTCTAACAAACGGGATGCTTTCATCAGCAAAAGAACAGGTGTGACATCGATGGAGCTCTTACAAACCTTAAAATTCTGAATATCTCCAACTTCTTCTGCATAACTATTCATAGACAATAATCCTTTTGCACATAACTGAAACAAGGAAGGTGATAAATGATCTCCTTGCTGGAGATCCCTTTAAGAATGGAAAACCAACTTAGCCTTACCATTAATAATAGGGAATAAAAAATAATAGTCACACATTTTAAGACCAACTTAATCCATACATCACAAAAACCCAATTCAGCAATGCCACTCCACCCTGTCATAAACTTCACTCATGTCTAATTTAAGTGCTATAAGACCTCGTCTACTAGTTTTTTTTTTTTTTTTCATGGAATCAAAAATTTCAAAAGCTACCATGATTATCAGTGATAAGCCTATTAGGAATAAAAACACTCTGAGTTTCTAAAATAATTAAGGTAAAATAAATTTAAGTCTATTAGCCAACAGTTTATAAATAATTCTAAAAATGATATTACACAAACTAATAGGACAACAAACTTTAGGAGAAACTGGGGACTTAGCCTTAGGAATTAAAACAATAAAAGTGTGATTTAAATAAGAAGGATCAGCTTCATCATTAAGAATATTAAGCACAATTTTAACAACATCTTGGATAAAATGCTAGAATTGTTGATAAAAATGAGGAGACATACAGTCAAGATTGGGTGCTTTTGAGGGATGCTTCTGCTTTAACGCGTTGAAGATTTGCTCCGCTGTATAGGGACCAGTAAGCATCTTATTCATCTCCTCAAACACTCCAGATTGGACTGAACTCAAGACTCTTTGGACAATGGTAGGAGCTACTGAAGTGAAAATACCCTGGAAATACTTAATCATTACCCAGGCAACTCCATCTTCATGATTAATATAACAATTTATTTCAATATAAGAATTGATAGCTGATTGACTATCTAATAATATTAAGTTAAAAAAATATTTTAATTATTTTTTTATCAATAGTTCTACTTTTATAAATAAAATGTTATATATATTATTGATTTTTGACGTTAACTCTTATATAATATTTATTTTAATATTATTTTTATTTAATAATAATATGAATTCTTATTTGTTAATTATTCAAATTTCATTACCATTGCTTAAATCTAATATATTATTTAATTTTTTAATAAAAACACTTATATTTACGAATAATGAATGGTTGTACATTATTTATTTTTAAAAATCTAAAACATACTTCCAGTAAATTTAAAAACATATAAAAAAAATATGTACTAATTACACATTTGGAGCTCCATTGTCAAGGCGGATTTATAGGCAATTGAGTGGTATCATGTTACCTCAATTTATTTCTAAATGCTTTTGTATTTTTGTATATTTGACCTAATGAATCAATTGAAAATTATCAAGTGATTTCTCTGAAAATTTTAAATATTTTATATTTATAAAATTTTTCATAATATGTCTATTAAATTTATGAGGCAACTGTATTCAAAATTTCAAAATATTTATAAAATTTAATGAATTTTGAATAAAAATTATAACTTTTGTTTGAAATTTCTTATCCACCTTTGAGTTTTCTATTTCACTTAAATTTTTTAACTCAATATTTCAAATTTAGAATGCATATCTCTCAAAATAAATACATGAATAAATATTTTTTTTAAAAAAAAGATAGGCTCATAAAATTAAAAAGTCAACAATTTATCAAAAACAAGACATAATAGAAAATAATCAAAACCATCATCAAATATACTTGTTCTTTTTGCATTAATGTGTTTGTAAAAGGTTTCTTTAAGAAAATAATAGGCTAAATACACTAATCTCTTGTGTTTTATCCTATTAAATTATTTATCTCTTATTTTAAAAAATTATACTAAAATATCTATGTATTTTACTTTTGTTACATTTTATTATAATTTCTGTTAAATTGATATAAAAAGTCCATAATACCCTTTCTCTCCAATTAAATTTTAATTTTAGACCAAACTGCAACAGTTTCTAACAATAAAAAACACAATCAACCAAATTCAAAAAAAAAAAAAAACAATCAAATTGAATTTAACAATAAAAACAAATTCAATAATCAAAATCACATAGAATTCAACAATTAAGTAAAATCAAACTGAATTCAAATTCAATAAAAAATAATCTGCAATATGCCAAGAACCCAATCATCCATTCCAACGATTTGCAAAATCATAAACAACCCATTGCTCCACTTTCCTCAAACATTCAAACTTCAAAATCGAATTCAAAATCAAACCTCAATCACACAAAACATCATCAATAATAGCAATAAAATCATCATTATCGCATTCTTCTATTCTAAAACGACACCATCCCACAACTTTCCCCTTTCCTGGCAAACAACCATTTCTACCTCAAACAAAAATAGTCCGCAAACACACACGCAACAAAATCATAACCCATCACCAACAACGGCTGCCCAATCAAGCTGGTGGAGCTTCAGATCCTTCACTTCAAGGCCTATGAACCCATCCTCCTCTTCGGATGCCGCTGTTTTGCCAACCTAGACCATGCACATCTGCATCAAGGGTGGAGGCCACACCTCCTATATCTATGCCATCTGCCCTTATTGCATTCTACCAGCAGTTCGTAAACAAGCTGCGAGCCAAAAAAGAGTTATCATTGAATTCGATTACAGCTAATCCTAGCGCTGCAAGCTGAAGAAGTTCGGTGGTCATAGTGCTCGCGCTAGGTTCCAGAAGAGTTAAAGATTCGAGATTAAAAGGTTGATCAGTGAAGGATCACCCTTTTATTGGATTCATTTTTTTTTTTTTTTATCAGTGAAGGATTAGAGATTAAAAGGTTTGGAATGAGATTAAAAAGGATAGAAACTAGGGACTGGGGAAGAAAAGGATAATTTTAAAATTTTAAATTCATTTTGTTAACTTTCTCATTTTTTACCGATGAAAATTGAGTAAAAAATAGACGAAAGTCTTATTTAGTATAACAAAATAAAAATATAAAAATATTTTAATATAATTTTAAAGATGAAGGACTAAATAGTATAATAGAGCAAAACTCAAAGGTTCAACATATTTAACCTAAAAATAATTTATTTTTTGTTGTCTAACTAAAATGTTAAGAAATGTTAGAAATTATCTTGTGTGGTGATGTGTATTTGAAACTATCAATTTTCATTAATTAATAAACTATAAAAATTTTTATACCTGATGTTATGAGACCTACAGTTTGGTGTTATCTCGATTAGGTTATACATGTTGGCTTGGTAAAGTGTTCTAGGTCGAAAGGCCTAACTTAGCTTGTTCTCCTGCAAGATAACACAGGTGAAAGGGGGGTTCGACCGATGATTGGAAACCCACTTTGATGGTTAAGTTGGTAGGTTGGTAGAGAGTAAATGTGAATGGTTGTAAAGGAGTAAATAAGAGATACCTAGGGTTCCTTATATAGCGATGTCTTATTTCCTTGATTGGAAGGGTTTTTGGTTGCTTTCAGCTCGGTTGGCATGGTTTTCTGATAAAGAAATGTATACTCCATATGAGTTGTGGATAGAATGAGCAATGAGTGGTGCAAGGCATTTGTTCCCTATGAGGGTGAGTTATGAGGAAAGTGCTCCTTTGTGGGCTGAACTAGGTTGGCTGACTGGCTTTCTATTAAGGAAAAGTCAATTCTCACTTTCAACTCGGTTGGCATGGTTTCATATGAGGCAACACATATTTCCTATGAATTGTGAGGAGAGTGCGCCATTATGGATTGGGTCGGGCTGGCTGACAAGTCTGTGGTTTTGTTATAGGCTGAGCTAGTTTTATGGGCTTACTTGCCTGGTCGTGCTAGGTGTATTATGTCTTTGGGCTTAGCCTATGATTACTTGCATAGATCACATGTCCCCTCCTCAGTCTGAGTCTATTTACGTCTCAGTGTTGTGGTGGTATGATGATCGAACTGATATAGCTGAGCTAATATTTAGGGTTAGTGAGATAGTCTAAGTTGTTAATCACATGTGAGGGAATTTTAAATTTAAAGTTGGAAATTAGAACATCCCATCAGAGATGCCACCATGTGTTGCACAATTAGGTGGCCTTGGTAATGTCCCTTAATTGATCAAGTGTGGACTGTCTGATGGTAGAGGTAATTTGTCTAGCCCTGTCCTTTCTCCTACTGCATTTGGAGCTATAAATAAGGCCTTCTATTTACTTTTTGCCATTTTACCTCTTTTGTTTACCTTCTTCTCCTTTTTGTCTTTCCTTTTTTTTTTTTTTTTTCATTTATGCAACTAGGGCTTGTCTTTCTTTGCTTTTAAATGATCTAAGATTTAGCAATCACTCGTTTCATGTTTGGGGACATATGTTTTCTTTTTACACAAGGTGAGTTTGTTGCTTTTGAGGATATTTTGAGTATTTCTTCATCTTCTTTTTTATATTTTATCTTTGGCGATAATAGATCTACAGGATAAAGTTTCGACCTTTTTATCCATCAAGGACTTAACTTTACTAGGGGCTTATGAGAGGTATCAAATAGGGAGTGGGGAATTTCAATTCTAGGGTAGGCGAAGAGAGAGTATCGTAGGGTGGGTGAGGGGTTAAGGCTAAAATTAGTACAAGTGGTCGAGCAGATGGTGAAGATGCTATAAATGCTAAGCTAGTGGAGGCAGCCACTTAGTCGACCCCAATCAAGGTGTGAAGGTTTAACCCTCAAGCCATCCATATTTCAAATAGGTTGTCTCAATGAGACTTATTGAGAATTCATTGACAATATGGGATACTGAGTGATTTGGCCTGATTGTGCCTAGGTCGGACATGAGGGTGTTCACATCTCTTTCATTGAACCAATTCGTGTTGTATGAAGAGGACCTTAAGGCTAGTCTTTGGTTGCCTATGCCCAATTTGCTACAGCAGGTGTTCGTTCCCTATAACTTTGCTCTTTCTGCTAAACCCTAATGCATTTCGAATACTAATAGGAATGTATTTGCTAGTCAAGGAGAAATGTTTAGGTTTTACTCCTAGCATATTTATTCTTTGTCCAACCGTGTGGGAAACGACCATTGCCATATTTCATCTCAGCTCGATATATGGCTTTTCACCAATTATCCTTTCTTTATCAAATGCTAAAAGGACAAATATTTTATAGTTTCATGTAAAGACGATATGCCTTTTACCTTGAAATGGATAAGGAATGAGTGTAATGGTGGTGTTAAAGTGTTTGAGTAAGAGGCGATTGTGGTAGAGAAAATTCGAGGGAAGGATCTTATAGACTTGATAGCTGATAAACAAACACTGTCCCGTGGTTGAGTTGACTGGTAAGTGAAATTTATTAAATTTTAACCATGTTTACTAATGGTAATAATACCTTTTTATTTTATAGAGATGGACTTTAAGGCTATTGCTAAGGTGATGAACCGATAAAAGGCTACTCAGGGTGAGAGGAAATAGAAAAGGGGCTGAATGAAGTACAAAGCCAATCAAAAGTGGGTTGTTGAGGAGCTAATCATGGAGGAGTCGCTTCCTCATGAGCTTCCTAAGCTTACCTTGATCCCTTCCACATAGCCAAGTAGATGGAAGAGTTTGAGTCGTGTGCTAAGAGGCCTCGAGAGGAGTTGTTACCGTGCTTACAAGGTTGAACTACTGCCTTGACCCATCGAGCTTATTTGAAGAACAAAAATAAGGGCATACTAACCCATGCCACCATTACTAAAACATTGGTTTATCTATGTGTTGTTCCTAAAGCAGAGGAGCGGTTTGAGCTTTTGACCAACAGACAACTCATATCTTGGATGCATAGGCATTCTCTTAAGGTAAAAGTTATTCTTTTATCGTTTTTAGTATAGGGTGGTTTGCTTGTCTTGTGATGCATTTTTTTTTGTTGCAGTCAATAACAACTGGGGTCGTGCTCGAATAGAGGTTAAAGGTCTAAGATAAGTAGGCCAAAAACTTCTAAGCTGGAGAGTCTGCTAGTGAAGGCTTAAGAGCATCTGAAGACTTTAAACAAAGAACACGCTGACACTTTGAAGTAGATAAGTAGAGAGCCACCTTAGGTCTTAACTCCCACACATGTAGAAGAGTTAGAGAAGATGTCAGTTAGGGTTTTCGAGTTGGAGCAAGAGGTTCAACTTTGGCAGAAGAAGAAGGAAGAGGAGGCTCAGGGCCTAGCTTTTAAAGAGATGGCTCAGGTTTGCTTAAACTATAATGCCCTTATTCACCAAGAGCTGGTAAAAGTCTTCCCGAGCTAAAACTTTGATTTTGTGGTTAACGTTGAACTCTTAGTAACTGTGGCTGAGCTATAAGAGGAAGATGAGGGAGATGAAGACGGAAAATGAAATGTGGACGAGCCAAGGGGTTAGTTTATAGGTATACTTGTAACCCTTGGCTCTCCTTTATAGTTGTAAAAATTTTATAAGTTAATGAAAGTTCTTTTTTTTTTTTTTTCCATTTTGCTAATTTTTTAAAAATCTAAGTAATTGATTATGTTAATAGGATAATAATCAATCGATTGATCATTATCTTTGAATGGTTTGAGCAACTTGAACTTGCTGATAATAACCTATTTAGACTTAGAGAAAAGTTCATTCAATAGTCGCATGTCACACCTTATCAGCTAGACAAATGTTTGATAGATATTATAAACGACTTGGATTATGCATAGCTCGACATGTAGTGTTGTGGAGTGGTTATGTTATGTATGAGATGTATTTACTCAGTGCACCCTTCATCTATAATGACCTAGCTAGCCTTTTTTCATGATGTGGGAGTTTTATTGGCTTGATACATGATTTTTATGACATTGTTATGATTTTTATGATGTACAATATTCATTAGCTCGGTATATGCTTCTTGTGACTTAGTTATAACTTTTTTGTGATGTACGAAGTTTATTAGCTTGGTATTGCATCATAAGTATGGTAAAACTGGAGCATAATGTTTGGAGAGAAACAAAGTGAAAACCTTTTATTATTTTCTTGAATACAAGGCATAGGGCTGAAGCATGGCTATAGTCACTTTATAATAGCAAGACAATAAAGATTGCTTAAATGAAGTATTTCTTTAGTGCCTCCACATTCCATGTATGAGGTATGGGCTTGGCTACCATGTTTTCTAATTTATAAGTCATTAGTCTAATTGCTTTGAGAACTTTGTAGGGGCCCTCCTAGTTGGTGCCAAGCTTGCTCACATCAGCCTCTCCTTAGGCTTTGTCAGATCTTCTAAGGACTAGATCTCTGTATTTAAGAGCTGGGGCATTGACTCTCCTGTTATGGAATCAAACAACCCTTTGTTGGTATGCCATTATTTGGATGGCAGTTTCTTCTCTTTTATTAGCCAGGAGGTTAAGATTGAGGCAAAGCTCATCCTCATTGCGTTCAAGATAGTGATGAAGGACCCTGTATAAGGGAAAGCCTATCTCCACAGGTATTTCTACCTCTATCCTATACACTAGAGAAAATGACATTTAACCTCTTGTTGTCCTTGAAGTTGTCTAGAAGGCCCATAGGATTTGGTTGAGCTGATTTACCTAAGTGCCTTCAATGTCATTTATTCTTCTTTTTAGCCCTATAAAATTATCCTGTTAGTTGCTTCGATCATACTGTTAGCATGTAGGTGAGCAACTGAGGTGAACCGTATGTCAATGGCTAGGTCTGTATAGTAGGATTTGAACTGGTCATTGTGAAACTACTTCCCATTGTTAGTGATGAGTTCTTGCGTGATGCCAAACCTATAAAATACACTCTTTTTAAAAAAGTCTAGAATTCTTATTGAGGTGATGGTAGCTAAGGCCTCGACCTTAGGCTATTTGGAGAAATGATTAATGGCTACCACTATAAAACTTTTCTAGCTTGGTGCTTGAGGGAAAAGGTCCAGGATGTCAATTCTCCATTAGGAAAATAGCAAAGCTAAGCTTATAGGCTGTTGATCTACTGTTGGCTACAAGAGACTTGTGCCATGCTACTGGCAAGCATCACACTTTTGGATTAACTCTTTAGCATCCCAAAACATGAAGGGCTAGAAATATCCGAACAGTACTGCTTTTCAAATTAGGTTGTTGGTTGTTTCATGGGTTTCATAAATGCCCTCGTGGATTTCTCTCAGCACATAGTTTCCATCTAGAGACACACCTTTACAAAGGACCCCATATTCCTTAAAATAGTCAGCAACTTTATTGATAATGGCTCGAGGCTCTTATGGGTCAGTGGGAAGTTAAGCATATTTCAGATACCTGATAAGTAGGCTCATCCAGTTATCTTCCTCAGCTATATCAGTTATGTGCATCGCCTATAGGACATTTGATTACAACCTTTCTTCTACTAGAATTCCTTAAAGCAGAACAACTTATGGGGAGCTTCCTAATTTGGCTATGGAGTCTCCTTCTTCATTGCTGCCCCTAGGGATCTACTATATCCTTTAGTTTTCTCCCTTGGTTTCTACGCTAGCTATGATGTGCTTAGCATGTTTGACATTGAACATGCTGATGTCTCTGATGGTGTACTGGTTAAGGAGTTGCTGAGCTACTAATCAGGAGTCATTGTAAATGGAAAGGTTCTTAGCTTGGACTTCCCTCACTAAATAGAATCCTATGATTAGAGCCTCATACTCAGTTACATTGTTGGTGGCCTGAAATTTCAACCTCACTGTGTATTTAATAGTGATTTTATTTGGACCTTGTAGAATTATCTTAACTCCTGCTCCTTTTACTCTTAAAGCCCTGTCCACATATAGCTTCCATTCATCTTTCTCTGTGGTTGGCACTGGTTTATGTTCTGCACTTGTCAACTCAGCTATAAAGTCTGTTAGGCCTTGAGCCTTTATTGCTTGCCTCAGCTCGAATCTAATATCGAACTCTAGTAAATTGACTACCCATTCAACCGCTTGGCTTGAGGTTTTTACCTTCTATAAGATCTTTTATAGGGGATGATATGTTTAGATAGTGACAATGTGGTTTTAAAAGTAATGACTTAACTTTATGATTAAGTTGACCAACACATATGCCAACTTTTCTAGTAGAAGGTAGTTCAGCTTGGCAACCTTAAGGACTCTGTTAACATAGTACACTAGGTTTTGCTTGCCATCTTCTTCTCTTACCAGTATTAAGGCTATAGCTTTTATTTTTACCGCTAAGTACATGAATAGTGGTTCATCCTATCGAGGACGATTGAGAAGAGGAGGTGAACAATGGTTTATTTAGCATAAACATCTAGATATGGTGATATCCCATGTAAGCATCAATGAAACTATACTACTTATACCTTGTAGTGGAATCTAGCAATTGATTTATATTGGGCATGGGGGTAGTTGTCCTTTAGGCATGCCTTATTAAAATTTGTGAAGTACACACACATCCTTTATTTTCTGTTGGGCTTCTTTACTAAAACAACATTTGCTAACTAATCCAGGTATTATACTTCCTGGATGAACCCATTGTGCAACAATTTGCACACTTTCTCAACGATAGCTTTTTGTTATTCTAGCGAGTGGTTTCTTTTTTTCTACTTTATAGGTTTCACTAAGCTATCCACGTTGAGCTTGTGTACTATGACCGAGGGACAAATTCCTATAATGTCCGAGGGACTCTAGACAAAGGTGTTTAAAATTTCAAGCAAATTCAAATTGATGTCTTTCTTAATAGGCTCGATGAGTTTTTTCTTGATATGCAAAGTTCAATTTATTCCAACTAGTAAAGATTTTAATTCTATTGTAGTTTCGACATTTTGGGGCATTCTTTGAGATGAAATTAAGTTGTTCAAAAGATGTGACATGGTTTACCTTTCCAAAGATGGTCATATATGTCTTTCAAGCCACCTTTTGATCCTTCAGTCTGCTGTTACACCCCATTTAGTTAATATTTTCATGGTCAAATATTTGATCTAGGTGCAAACCGCTATGTCGTACAAGATGGGTCTACCAATAATGACATTGTATGCAAAAAGGATGTCCATTGCCATCCAAACAATTTTAAACTTCTTAGTGATTTATGTATCTCTTAGTTTCTTGTTCAGCTTGATAGAGCCCATAACATCAACTTTGGTCCCTCCTAGGCCGATGATCAGGGTTCAGATTTAGTGTAACTTTATAAAGTCTAGGCCAAATGCCTTGAAGACTATGGCTATCATCAACTGCTGAGAAAGATATGTTTGACTAGATAACTCTCGATTTGGCCTTGAACCATTGAGGTATCCATATATGGGGCACTCAGCTTTTTATTGTCATCAACTGCTGAGAAAGTGATGGGATAAAACATGGGCTTTGGTGGGCCTTATTGTTCAATAAGTATACCTAATAGATTTGTCTTTTCCTGGCAGTAAAGCTATCTTTTCTTGTAGCTCCTTCTATAATAACATCAATTATCTCAACATATTGCCTATTATGGAGTCTTTCATTTCTGTAGTTGTCTTTATGCTGAGGTTCATGTTTGTTCTAATCTGGGGCTGCTCATTTTTTAAACTGATTAAGCTTGCATTACTGGACTAATCTCTCAATCTCTTTTTTTTTTTTTAAATCTCTGCACTCTTTTATATCATGTTTGTGTCTCTATAGAAACTATAGTACTTGTCTTTATTTCTAGTGGTTGAGCTCTTTAGGGATTGAGGGAAGTGGATTCTTTCTCCTATTCTGTTAATCCAATGAAAGACTTCTCCCATGTTGGCTGTGAGAGGCAGACAATACCAAACTAGAGTTTCCCCCTGTCTGGCTAGCCCTTTATCACTCTTGACTTCAGTTCAACTTCTTTCTTCTTTTTTCTTGTATATATTGTGAGAATAGGTTTGTAGGTTGTCATTTAGGCAAATGAATTTGTTGCTTCTCTCCATTAGGTTATAAAAATTTTTGGGTAGGTCAATGCTAAGGGAATTAAAAATCCCTCGATTTCTACAGTTTCAAATCATGACATTTATTGTTACTTCATGGTTGAGTTTATTATTTGTATGGCTATTTTATTTGAACTTGGCCAAATAATTTCGTAAGGATTTTCCTTCTTCTTTGACTTTGTTATGTAGATAGAAGAAAATCTTCGTTTGAGGAATGACTGATACAAATCTAGCTATAAAAGACTGGAAGAGCTATGTAAAACTGCGAATAGAGCAGTGAGCTAGGTCTTGGTACCAATCTTGTGTGACGAAAGTGGCGAGGAAAATTTTACAAAATAGGGCATCTAAGTATTTGTAGAGCTTTATCCTTAATTGTAATATGTAAAGATAGCTTATAAGATTAGTTGTCCCACTATAATTGTCAATCGGTGGCATCTTAAATTTATGGGGCACTAAATCGATCTTTATCTCTACAGCTAGGGGGTTATGGTCATAGGCATCGTAGTCAAGGGTGAAATGTTCTTTACCCTAAGCCCTATTAATGACTTCCATAACTTTTTTGCAAGATGACTTCATCCCAGTTGGTACTCATTATTTATACAACTCGGCTTTCAAATGGTTGGTATGAAAATTCTCCCATGTCATCACCCATTTTTGAGCATCTATTCCTGCATTCTTCTTAGGTTATATTTTCTATCTATTGTTGTTGAGGGGGTGAAGGTTAATGTTGCTTGATAGCTATTGTTAGAGGGGTAATGAGGGGTTCCCTCTGTATCAGGGCTTACTCAAGTCATTTTAAAGTGGTTGTGAAGTTTGCATAGGTGACTACTAATCTAACAGTGGCTTGAGGGTCATGGATAAGTGTTTAAGTGAGATTGGATGCTTAATTTCCTATTATTGCTAGGAAGCAAAGGTTAAAAATTTTGGGATGGGTGTGTTTTCTAGGATACTAGATTAGTGTTTAGTTTCAAGGGTTTTAGGGTCATTAGGAGCTTAGGAGGTCTATTGTAGTAGGCCCATACTCACCATATCAATGATGTTAATGAGGTCTATAATTGGGTGTTATCTTAGTTAGTGTAAGCATCAGATTTTAGACATCATGATGCAAGCTCGATGATAAAAATCACTAAAATTGTTTCCCATAATCCAAAGGAAATTATAAAAAAGAGAGAACAAGGCCTTAGAAAACTTTAGAAAAACCTTAAAACAAAACCCAAGGCTTCCAACCCTACTTAGTGAGATGTATATCCTACCAAACTATGATGTACAACCTACTTCAGGTATGCACAACTAAGGCTAAACCCTTAAACCCTAGGGTTGCACAACCTTGAAAATTGGATACATAACCCACCCTTAGCTGTACATCCTACATGTAAACCATAATTCTAGGAGATCCACCTCATTCTCTGTGATTGGATACGAATATGGTACAACCAGAACCACCTTTGACTCTGGTGCACCCTTGTTTTCCTAAAATACCTCCCTATTTGAAGAGAAGGGAGAGGGTTGAATAACTCTAGTGTTACTCTACTAAAATCTCTCTACAAGCACCACATAACATAAAAACATCAAAACCCTAAGTCATTCCATCCATTCCCAAGGTAGAATAAGGCCTAATCTTTATATTTTTATACATTTAATCAGCATTTTAAAGAATATTAATCACATATTGAGCCTTTGAAAGTAAAAAACTCATAAGAAGGCATCTAGGATCCCTCATTTCCCCTTCTTCTTCTCCTTTTTTTTTCCCATACTATTTTCAAACCCAAAATTTAAAGGTTGTACAACCTTAGTGTAGACTATATAACCCTCATAATGTGTTGTATAGTCCAGTTTCTTAGGGACAGTTTGTAAAAAATCCCTCTTTTCTCACTCAGATTTCTCCTTTTCAAACTAATGTTTTATGACTTTTTATGGTTCCATTAGCAAAATAGGATGAGACCTAATGGCTTAAGACCCCCTATTCATTTTAAAAATGGAAATTTAGTCAAGTTTTAAATTAATTTTGAAGGTTCATTTTATGCTCATGTTCTATGCTCTTTAACATTTTGATTGGTAGATGTCTTAAGTTTCTATTTGGACCTGATTTGATAGTGACCAAGTAAGGAACTAAAGGTTCTGAGGACCTTAATAATCTCATCATGGTTATGACTTATTCCAACAACATTATTACTGTTGGACTAGGATATTTAATCCTAAGTTTAGAACCTCTTTTGATTTTGACAAAGGAGATTGATCATTACTAATATTTTTATTAAGTTTTGATTTTGCAGAAATATAAGTCTCTCAAGTTAAGGTCCAATTGTCACAGTAGA
>CATIWR010117250.1:0-38016 GCA_949677035.1 Omphalea diandra | reverse complement strand
ATGATTCCATTAATGATCTTAATACTGAAAATTGGTTACCATCTCTTCCAAGAAGTTGAATGAAATAATATGTAAGTAAACTTTCAATCTCTTAACATAGACATCCTTTTCAAACTAAATTAAGCTTGTTTGATAATTCTTATATATTTTTATGTTTATTATTGATTATATAATATTAATTTGTGATCATAAGAAATTATAAACATATTAATTTTTGTTTATTTCATGTTTGTAGGTTATGAGAAAAAGGAGAAGGATTATAATTATTAAAGAAGTTGGACTCAAACTCTCAATTTTTATTTTTATGAATTGATGTGTTATGCATTTTATTTAGAGAATTGTTTATAACTAAGTGATGAAGTTTTGTGGTATTGTTTTTTTATTGAAATATAATTTTCAATTATGAGCTTAATGTTGGACTTGTATGTAAGATATTAGTTATGCTTAAATCGTTTTGTTTGATATTTACCAATTTATATGAATTATGTGTTATAAATTAGGATAATTGATTTTCAAATTAATATTTGATGATGGGTAATAATTTTATTTTTTTTTTATCATTTTTATTATTTGTTCTAAATCTTTTAGATGTTTTTATCATTTTTTGTAATCTTCTACTATTGTTCTCTTGAAATATAAAATTTGAAATATATGTTAAATGGGGCATGTGCACTGGATTGGTTAGACCGATCGGATCGGTCAACTTAGGAACTAGTCATAAAATTAATTCAACTACTGATCCGATTTTAAAAACATTGATATAGATCATATCATTCATATCTCGTCTATCAAATGGAAGATATAACCAAAAAAAATTTGGTGGTACAATGAAGTTCTGGTCTAAGTCAACCAATTGTTTCATTTTCCCTTACTTTATGATGACTATCACCTTCCATGACCTTTCCATTATGGCTCATGATCTCTTTGTGTTTCTCATCAACCAGTGCCTATAATCGTATCATCAGTTTATACATATCCTTTTAATGCTTCGTGAGTCGTTCCTCTACCTTTTGCACCTGTAGAGAAATTTTCTCCACCTCGGACTCTATCTTCTTTAGGATACAGTTTTGTGCCTGGGCATTGCTAGACTGCCAGTTCAGCATAGCCTCAACAGGAGGTGTTCCCAATGGCTAGCTTTTTGAATCCACTCCTATAGGATTTTGATATGAGACATGGTCTTGATTTGGGTGTTAAGGTTGGTCTGATCATATAGAGGAGGAAATCCAGAGAAAGGCAGCAAAAATCCAGAGATTAAAAGATCAAATAGAACGGATTGAAAAGGATCTTCAAACCTCACAATCTATACCTAAACACCGATTCTCTGATCCATTTGATCTCCTTCTTCCTTCAGTTTAACCTAACAAATCACCTATCCTTAGAATACCAATAATCTCTGAACAAGAGTTAATAGGGCTTTCTGCTGACCTATTCCATAAGAAGATCAGGTCTGGAAAATTCTCATCTCAACCTGACACCTCTATGAACACAGCCACTTCCACTGAATCTGTTGAAAAACCTACCCAAAAACCTTCTGCACCACTAAATGCCAACATGATAAACCCTATCGTTTCTTATCTAGAAAAAGCCTCTACTTCTCTACCATCATTTTCAATGGCCAACGATAATCCTTCTCCATCTCAATCAAGCTCTGGAACCAGTACACCTGAGTCAATAAAATCTTTCTTAGAAGAAAGCTCGGATGATGAGCTAGCACCAGAACAGTTTATGGTTGGACCATAGACTTAAGAGTCTTCCACCAACCCACCATACACTGTTGATCCTCCAGATGATATGGATACTTCGATACCTCAAGTGGAGCACACTTCCTATCATAATGGAGGAGGTCCATGGTTTACACTGGACAATATCAATCCAGATCTGTACATCGACATGTTTTAAGAATTTAAAGCCTGGATTGATTCATAAATGAAGAAACCAGGGGCACAAATTTAGCAGGTCCTCGAAGAATTTGTTACAAGAATTACTAGCTGAATTCAAGACTGGTATATAGCCCTTGATGAGTATTCCAAGCTCTATTTAGTCCAATCTCCTGGTGCAGCTGAATTCTTAGGCATGCTATATACTAAATTTGTGGGAAAACCACAAGAGGCAACAAACATTATCCGAAGAGAGTTTTTTAACATGAGGTGTTGTTCATTAAAAAAGAAAGATCTTGATCTCCATTATCAATGTATGTCCAAACGATTCTACCAACTAGGAGGATGGGCAAGTCTAGATCTCATGGAAGCATTCATGACTTCTTTCCCAGAACTCCTCTCTAATGCCATGCACCAAATCATTCGACAGAAAGAGAAGTCAATCAATGATCTCACCTTCAGAGATGTATCAGCTCATGATACAAGGATTTAGAAAACTCTGCAGTGAAAGAAAGGTGATCACTCAAATAATGGATAGACAGAAGAATCCCTTACTAAAAAAAGTCTTGTAGAAGGTATGATCTCCTTATCAAATATGAAAAGGAAGAAGATGGATCTTGTGATTACTCGACCAAGAAAAAGAAGAATTATTTTGAGGTCAAGCAACCTAGTAGGAGAAGAAGAGAAGATCCCAAAAGAAAATGGAGATTCTTTAGAAGAAAGAAGTATAAAGGACACAAAAAGTCTAATAGATGTTTCTTCTATGGCCAAAAATGGCATTTCTCAAAAGATTGCCCTAACAATAAGCAATAAGCTTTCAGGATGACCCAGCAAGTACAGATTTCTACAGAACTTGACCTTGATAATGCTAATGTCGAGTCTTTATTTTTTATTAAAGATGAAGCCTCTCTAGAAATAGTATTTGTTATCCAGGATCAATCGTCGTCAGAAGATGAAGAAAATTTTTGACCACTTCCTTACAGTCAGGCCATGATTCCACTAATGGGCCTTCAGGACAAAACAGAGGTTGAAGCCCATCCCATTCCCTTGGCATTTGTCCAAGTCTTGCCAGATATGTATGCAAAGCCCATTAAGGTTGTAGTCTTCATCGATACTAGGGCACATCTTTTGATGATGAATCCTAAAGTCCTTCCTGCAAAGTATTGGAAGCCCTACAAGAAGTATTTTCTAGCTGCAAATGGAGAGATTTTCCATACAAACTTAATCACAGCAAAGTCCATTACTGTGTAGTTCTTTCCAGGCTACAAGGTTCATTCCAAGTTCTTAAGCTCTTCTCTGCCCAATAAGGATCTAGTCATTAGGTTTGATTTGTATTGGAAATTAGTAAAGCTCAGAGTTCTATCCATAGGCCTAAAATTCAAAGGCTATTTCCAGCCTTTTACTACAGTATCCTCTCTATTCTCTATGGACTCACTTTCAGCCCAACTTTCTCCATGTCTATCCAATATAGTCCAAGATCTCCAAACTCATTATTGTGTAAATAACCACATAGAGTTTCTTACCAAAAATCCAAACCCACTTTGGAAAAACCAAGACTTTTTCATTAGCCTACCTTTCAAACTAAGTGAAGTTAACTCAACCAAAGCAATCCATCCGAGAATGAATCCAAATGACATAGCTCTAGCCTACCAAGAGTGTTCAGAATTATTAGCCTACGGTTTAATTGAACCTACCAACTCTGACTGGGCTTGCTAAGCCTTTTATGTCAACAAACAGTCTTAACAAACCCATACAAAAAAAAGACTAGTCATCGATTATCAGCCCTTAAACCATTTCTTAAAAGATGACAAATTTCTTTTACCCAAGATTTATTCACTGTTTGTTCATCTTTCTTAAGGAAAGGTTTTCTCGAAGTTTAATCTCAATGAGGGCTTTTGGCAATTAGGAGTTAAGATGGAAGATAGGCCCGAAATAACATTTTGCATTCCTAATCGACATTACCAATGGACAGTCATGTTGTTTGGCTTAAAAGTGGCCCCTTCTCTGTTTTAAAAAGCAATGATTCGAATCTATGAACCACTTTTGCATAGTACGCGTATCTACATAGATGATATTCTCCTTTTCTCTCCTAATGAGGAGTCTCATTAGGAACTATTACAAAAGTTCACCGCATTAACCAAAAGATTTGATATCATGTTTTCCCAGTCAAAAATGCAAATAGCCAAGACTGAGATAGAATTCTTGGGCATGAACTTTGAAAACGGACAATATAAACTAGGCCCAGACATCGTAGTAGAATTATTAAAAGTTTTTATACAATGATCTTTTACAAAAGCAAATTCAACAATTTATAGGAATAACCAACTACTTTAGGGACTTTGTCTCTCAGTTTACAAAGCATGTGTGTCCTCTTCAACAACTTTTGAAAAAAGATCCACCATCATTGATCGCATGTCACACATAAGCTGTCAAACACCTAAAAGTAATGATGCAGAATTTGTCATCACTTTAGATTCCTTCAACAGAAAAAAGAATTTTGTAAACTGATGTAAGTGACGGCTATTAGGGAGCTATCTTGTTAGAAGAAAAAGACAATAAGAGGGGAATCTGCGCACATACTAGTGGAGCATTCAGTACTACAGAACAATATTATCACTCCACATTCAAAGAAGTTGCTGGAAAAAATGGGATAAAAAAGTTTGAATTCCATTTGATAGGACATCATTTCACTGTCCTAATGGATTGTTCTTCCTTTCCACGCATGCTAGAATTCAAAGGAAAAATAATTCCTCATCCTCAATTACTTAGGTGGAAGGATTGGTTCAATTGGTATAGCTTTGAGGTCCAACATATAAAAGGCAAAGCAAACGTTATTCCTGATCTATTATCAAGACTCATTCAATCTCTTTGGTGGCAAAATATCATTCCTATCCTCTAATCCTTATGGCATCCTCATTCGAATCTTTAAGCTCCTCATTTTCCTCAAGCACTGGTCCTTTTAAGAAGGAGTTTCTCAAATCTAGAGTCCCTCCAGAAATACAGCTAACTACCAGCTACTCCAAAATATCCAAAATTGTAATGGAATAACTCTTTGTCTATCAAGCTGCTCTTCTCAGATCATACGAACTAATCTTTATGGACATTCTAGGATTTCATCCATCCTACCCCTTTCTCAAAACCTATACTTTCATGGACTTCACCTCAATAACCAGTAGAGGTTAGACGTGGCTAGAGGAATTTCTTATATTTCTTTGATATTTATGTCATCTCTATACCATTGTTGTAGAAATACGTCCTTATCACTTATGGCCCCATTTGGTTGATGTAAAAAGGGGTATCCAGTATAATCCTTATCTCATCATATTCCTAGAATGGTTTCAGCCAATGGATAGGTGGATTGATAGCCTCAAGGCCAAATTCCAGAATTAGCCTCAAACAGTTCTCAGCAAGAGAATAGTCTACACTTTCCATAAACCTTATTTCGTAGGTCTTTCTAGAAATATTCCTCGAGTTATGACACATTTTCATATCTACAAAAAGCAACAATTTTCTTTATTGGCTAATGCTCTTGATCACCATGAAGAATTCAAAGAGTTTCAAAGGTACAAGTGTGGACATAACAAAATTGTTCCCAAAGAGATTTGGCCAACTTTGTCATAGGAAGCACCATAGGACACTCTACCTTCAAGCTATCATCAAAGCCTCAAGACTGTAAGTGAATAATGGGGTCGTCTACCTAACTACTCCTGTCTCAGGGATGACTTAACTGGGGAAAGATATATTCCTAAGGAATATTTTCAAGATCCTTATGATTATTATATGAAGGTCCATCATGATAAAGATGAGGTGGAAAAAATTAAGTAAAAGAATGCAGAAGAGGATTATGAGAGTATGAACCTATCCCCCTCTCATGAGCCCATCATCAAATAATGACAAGAGGTTTTATAACCATGTGAATACTTACTTTAGGAGTGCCTGTACTGTAGCCATGTAAGCTTTTTTTTTTTTTTATTAATGCTTATACTAAGTGTCCACTTTACAGCTCATCTTCGATTCGAGCTGATCCCGCCCCAATCTATATAAGCAGAGGTTATGCTATGTATTGATCAGAATGAGTTCATAAATAAAAATCCCACCTTACAAAAACATGAGTTTCTAATTCTCTCAGCCTAAGGCTGACATTATTACTATTGTTCTTTCTTCCTCCATCTTAAAAATTTTCTAAGTCATCCCTTCCATGAGTAGTATATTAAAAGGATTATGGAGCTAGTTTGAGCTAAGGCATAAGGCAAAAAGGACAATGACTTGTTGGCTTGAGTAATGTCATTGTTGCCATAGTCATAAGTGTCGAGTGTAATAAGCTCACGAAGAAGGCTTGTTAGCCTGTTGTTGTTCATAATCATACTTGTATGCTACTCATATGCAACAGGCTAACAAGCCTTCGTTGTGAGCTTATTACACTCGACACTTATGACTATGGCAACAATAACATTACTCAAACCAACAAGCCACTATCCTTTTTGCCTTATGCCTTAGCTCATACTAGCTCCACAATCCTTTTAGTATACTACTCATGGAAGGGATGACTCAAAATATTTTTAAGATGGATGAAGAATGAGTTCAGAAATAAAAATCCTTCCTTAAAAAAATATGAGTTTCTAATTCTCTCAGCCTAAGGCTGACATGATTATTACTCATGGAAGGGATGACTCATAACATTTTTAAGATGGAGGAAGAATGAACAATCACATTTTTAAGATGGAGGAAGAATGAACAATAATAATCATGTCAGCCTTAGATTGAGAGAATTAGAAAATCATGTTTTTGTAAGGAGAGATTTTTATTTCTAAACTCATTATGATCAATACATAGCATAATGTCTCCTTATATAGATTGGAGAGGGATCAACTCGAATCTAAGATGAGTTCTAAAGTGGACACTTAGTACAAGCACTAATAAAAGAAAATCTCACATGGCTACAGTACAGACACTCAAAAAAGAAAAGTTCACATGGTTATAGTAGAGGCACTCATACAATAAGTATTCACACGGCTATAGAACCTCTTGTCATTATTTGATGGTGGGCTCATGAGAGGGGGACAGGTTCATATTCTCATAGTTCTCTTGGCCAACTTTGTCATAGGAAGCACCATGGTATATCTTTACCCAGTTAAGTCATCCCTGAGTCGAGTTATATAGAAATATGTATTTGTTAGATCATCATGGAAGCTTGTTGCTTCTTGTTAGGGCAATCTTTTGAGAAATGCCCTTTTTGGCCATAGAAGAAACACCTATTAGACTTTTTATGTCCTTTGTACTTCTTTCTTATGAAGAATTGCCATTTTCTTTTGGGATCTTCTCTTCTTCTCCTACCAATATACGGTGGTATATTATATTTGGCTAGAACTACTATTTTTAAAAAAATGAATGAAATTGTATTCATAGAATATATATATATATATATATATATATATATATATATATATATATATATATATATATATATATATGAATCTTTAAAAACCCTTCTCAAAGTTGATATTTATGTTTCTATTTTTTTTTTATGGAAGACATCTCTTAAGAGATCATAATTTTAATCTAACTCTAACTCATTTTTTTTAAAAAAAATTTTCATTAGAAAATGATGTGCTGCCTTTAATAAATGAATATATTTTCTAAATTGAAAATAATTTTTCATAGAAAATAATTTCTAAAAAGTTAAAATGAAAAATAAAAATAATTTTATAAGTCAATAAAAATCATAAAGACCAACTTATAAATTGTTGATAATAATTAAATGTATTTATATTCTCAAAGATAAGTGCATGCAAAGAATTTGCATGATGTTTTAGAAAGATAAGACTTTTAATAAAATTAATTTGTGTAATATTTTGAAAATTAAACCGATCAGTAAATTAGTTAGTTGATCAATTTTTTGTTCGATTAGTCTAGTTTAATAAGTTTAATAACAAATTAGATTTTAAAAATTATTAAAATAGCTTTAAAAAATTAAAAATGTTAAAACCACAAAGTTATATTTATAGTAATTTAAAATAAAAAATAAAAAATTTGACAAACTAACTAGTCAATAGTTTGGTTTCTAATTTAATCATTCTAATAAACCAATTTAGTTCAATTTTAAAATACTAATTTTGCATTTATGTGGGAATAAAAAAGTTGGTGCTAAAAATTAAATAAAAAACTATCAATATAAAAAGGATTATAATATATTTTTTTTTTTCATTAACTAATTATCATTCAAAATGTTTCAATTACCTATTTATTGTATTCTATTTGAATAGATTATTTTTAAATATATTTATCTTGCAACAATTAGGACTTGAAAACTCCTTAAAAAGGCCAAATGAGTTTGGTCTTCTTATTACTTTCAATCAACATATATTATTAATTTTAGTATCATAATTAATTTGAATAATTACTTGTCATTTGTCAAATAATTGTGTACAAATTTATACAACTATTGCTAACAATAAACTTGATACATAAATGAAGAATGATATTGCAGTTTGATTTAGTTAATATGTGAGTGTGTGTGTGTATATAAAATAAATTTATATTTTCAATTATGTTTATGACAATTTAATGTATTTTATAGATACATAATCGCTCAAATAATGTTATCAATATTTTCATCAAGGATTTGGCAAAGGTCTATTACGCACTATAAAGTCGTATAATAGATATTATGTCAATGGTTTCAAATATCACTCAACTACACATAATTCTAATAGAGCAACTAATAATAATGGAGTTATGGATAAAGGGCATAAATTATAATGTTGATGAGAGTGACTATTATGGTGAATTAAACAAAGTTGTAGAGGTAGAATACCTTGCCCTACCTTATAAGAGAACTATTTTATTCAACTGTGAGTGATTTGATCCTAGATCAAATGTTAGTATGATCATTCACAAGCAATATAAACTTGTCGATGTGCACTATAAAAAAAAAGATTCAATAAGTATAAAGCCTTTGTCCTTAGTTCACAAGCAATAAAAGTCTATTATGCATATACCCTAGCTTAAAATGGGACAAAAATGATTAGTGGACTATTTGTAAAATAAAAGCTAGATTTGTGATAAAAATTCTTGTTAGGAGTATTGAACTTTTCGAAGTTGATGACACAAATATTCATGAAATCGATCTTTAGGGGAAAGTTTAAACAATTCCATTGAATGATCCAAATGGTTCATTTATTAACATTGATGAGAGTGAAAAAAAAAAGGACAATGGGTTAGAAATTAAGGAGTTAGATGATGATGATGATAATGTTAATTTACATAAGTCAATAATGATTAAAGGTAGTTTTATCATCACTCAAATCATAAAATTTATATTATAATGCATGTATGTATGTGAATGTCTAATAATACATAAATATATATTTCATAAGATGCGAGAGAATAATTGATATTATGGAAGTACTTAAGGAGAGGTACTGGACGAGGTCGACATGATAGGCCCTCCTCTTCGTCACTTTATGTACCATTGTCTGATTAGTCCACTCCATCACCTCTGACTCCACTCTATGCCATTATCACCTTCACCTTTTTTGCCTATTTCACCACCAATTGCATTTATACCATTGCATGCTTGTGATACTTTTGTTGCATTAGCAGTTAATCCCTCATATTTTCATCAACCTAGGCCACAGGTCATTGGTACAAGGTATGTTGTGCTAATCATCTCATCCAACATATATGTTTATAAAAAGAATCTTATTTGATTATATACTATGTAACTTTGCATTATTTTTATACAATTTACTCCCAGGGGTATTGGTGTTTTAGTCAGATTAGGTTGATTTTCAAGAAGTATTTGAACCCTAAAGGTTATGTTTGGAAGACGATGTTAGAGGATACTAAGGATTTATATTGGGAAGAGTTCAAGGTATAATTTCTAATTTTTGAATTAATATAATTTGTATTCATGTTTTGATATTTTGTTTCTTTGTATTGCAAAAGTATTTTCTTTAGGATGCCATTATATAATCCATGGTTAAGATTGCATAAGAGCATATAACTATTAAGCGTATTGAGACATTTTATCTAGTTAGAGATAAAGTTGTAAAAGGCCACATTGCGTCTCCCAAGATATATAAGATATGTGACAACAACAATGGTCTATACTCGAGTTTCAAGCTTGCTTTGCTATAGCTTCTCGAAATAGACTCTCAGAGATTATTGTGGTTGGCTCTGGTCCTTCTCACCATACAGTCAAATCTAGATCATTTCTTGAGCACGCTTTGGATTTAGTTAGTTTATTTACTTATATTTTATTTAATAAAATATTAAAAATAAATTAATGAAATTTTATCTCAAGAGAAAAAATTAAAATGTCAAACCACAAATTATGAAATTTTTAAGAAGATGTACATTGAGAAGAAAGATAATCAATTTGTTGATAAGAAGTCATACAACACTAATGTAAGTTAAATAAAAATCAGTATGACATTTCTCATTTTTAATAAAATGCAATTATAAATTCAATAGCATTTCATAATTATTATTCATATTTATTAGAATATGATGGAGAGAGATATTTATGTAATTACTTCATAGTTACCAGAGGATTCTTTGGACTCTCAAGCCATCAACATCAACCAGTTGTACATTATGCTATTAGAGGATACAAAAAGAGCAGTGTACAACCTTGACACTAAGGAGACATTTAGTTGTCAACATTCTTGTGCCAATTTTTACTTAGCCACATCACATATGGCTCTTGATCTAAAGTTGGAGGAGCGAATTAGGAGGTAGGTCCAAGATGAGTTTCATCACGAGTTTGATTTTTAGTTTGCTGCCATGAGGGATCAGATACAACAAACTCTCAACTCTATGTTAGCTACCATGCAACCTCATATGACTCTGGTACTAGCACCCCCACCAGCACCTTCACCTCTAAAGGATGATAATTATGTAAAGGCACATGATAACCTAGACGATTAGATTTTTTTTATATATATTTATATATCTTATTTGTAGATTATTATTGTAAATGCATTATAATTTTATTTAATTTTAATAAATATAATATTTTTTAATATATTTTGTTTCCTTTTATATTAATTTTTAATAATATAATAATAATTCAAAATACATAAAAATTTTAATATAAAATTAATTTATAAATTTATTGTGACAGATTTACTATAGAATTACAATGGATTAGCGAGACAAATGTCTGTCGCAAAAAAATCCATCTCTATTCCATTGCTAATAGTAGCAACAGATTAGCAATGACCTATTCATCATGGAATAAATTGTTGCTAATCCATCGTTATAATAATAAAAGATTAACGGGTTTGTTGCTAGGGTTTAGCAATGACCCAAGTAGCGACAGGCCTTAGTTTATTATTATGCCATCGCTAAGGCCCTTTAGCGATGGACTAGGCATGATTAGCGATAAAATTTTTATTATTACTCTAGCAATTTTTTGTAGTGTGAGCTAGTGAAGAGCATTGGCATGGTATAGGCTATTTTAATCATTTTTCCTTATTCGTGAAGGAATGGAAATTCTTCATTTTAACTTATAAGGGTGAGGTTGGATTTAAAATAAGTTGGGCATTTGAAAGGTCATATTCTTTAAACATTCATATGTTTGATCAAGATAAAGTGATGGTTAATAGCTTGAGGTCATCTACTAGAAATGGAATTGATTTGATAACATTTATTAGTGAAAAACTTCCTTCCAAGCCTTTTTCTAGTATAATATGTAGGTTAAGTGATTTCTTTCATTAGTAATATATTGTTAATGACTCCGTGTTTTATAAAAATGGTTTTGAATGCAATAAATGCTAAAAATGCACAAAAAAAGTGATGCAATAAATGCTCCTACCACCCTTAAAACTACTTAAACTTAAAGAAAGCTATAGAGGAGCATCTACAAAAGCATGTGGTGTCCGAGCTTTAAGACAAAGGTCTAGGTGTTACAACAAAACCATTAGAAGTAGTCGCTGAAAAAGATGTTGGACTTGATAAGTCTAAGAAGTACTAAGCTACCAACTTTAAGAAGAGCTTGTGTTAAACCAATTACGATTGAGTTAGATGATAATCCTTTGAGGTTGCATCAAAACCCAAAATCCTATAGGGTTTCTTCATGCTAAATATAAGGAGAAGTTCTTATTGAGTAATATTACTCTTATAAAATTAATCTTGAGCAAAATTTACTTATTGCCTTCCAAAGAAGAGCAATGAGAGCATATTTGTCCACTGAGCACTTGGTAACTCGAGTTGCAAGCTTATTCCTTAAGGTGATTTACTATATAATTACAATGAAAATGCATATGAATGAAGTGAAGGCTAATCTTTATTATTCATCTTAATTTTGTAGGTTGTTACTACTAAATTCTTATTATACAAGTGTTTGAAAGATATAAAAGAGAAAATGAATAACATAAATGAACCATTAGCTAGCTTGGATAAGGCATAAACATTATATAAAGATTATGATAAATTGCTAAAGCAATATGGAGAGTGCTCAAAAGCCTTAAAAAGAATAAACTACAGTTAAATGCTAAAGAAAAAAAAAGTGCATTGAGATGCAAGGGAAGGTAACTTAACCTAAAAAAGTGAAAACTAGTATGAAAAGCCAAGTGGCTAAAGTAGCAACTGAAGTTTTTTTATGGAAGAGAAAAGAGGAAAAGGCCTATGCCTTGGATAATAAAGCAATGATGAACATTTATCATGCTTATAATAGTAAGATCAAAGAGGCCCTTGAGAAAAAGTGCCTTGATCTAGATTTTCCTTTGTAATCGATATATAGAGTAGAAGGGTAAATCTAGCATTGAGCCATATAGCTCCGATTAAAGACTTCTTTAATTTATAAAAGTTAGGTTATTTCTTACTATTGACCTTATGGTTTTAATCTTAGATTTTGATGGTAATAAATAATTAATATGCTACTATAAGTTGTTTAAGTGTCTGTGTGATAATATATGCTTCTCAATAATTAAAGAATTTCATGAAGATAATGCATTCCATTTGCCCTCAACTTTTAGTTTAAATTTTAGAATTTCTATTTGAAATCCAAAGTTAGAAGAGTTTTTCTTAGGATTAGAGACCTTAAAGCCTTAGAAAAGGTTAAAAAGCTTTGGAAAGAGTTTGGGAGCAAAAATAATTTTGTTGAAGGAAATGGAAAGTGCAACACTAAACCTCAAAGTTGGCAACCAAAAGTGCCAACATTCAAATCTTCCAAGAAGCAAGAGGTTTAGCACTCAAAGCTCAAACAATCTAATGGCCAATAAAAAAAATTTAGAGATTGAAAGTTTGATAGTGGAAATTGAAGTTCTACAACCAAAAGTAAGATTCAATAGATGAAAAATGAGAGTTCAGATTGGAATTAGAGAAATTCAAAATCTCAACTTAGCAGCATAACTTTCGACACCTAAACCTCATGTGTGATAGTAAAAAATGGTGTAATGATTAGTTTTTGAGAAAAATATTTATTTTTGAACTCATTCCAATGATTATTTTAAGTTTGGAAGCTTGTAAAAAAGGGTTGGGTACCTAATTGGATATAAAACAAGCCTATGAATTCTCCATATAAAATGTGCAAACATTTGTGAGTTTTTTTATTTGAGAACCTTCAAGTTGTAATTATTAGAGTATGAATGAACTCTTTGAACATTCTTTGCAATTTTGTTGAGAGATTGTACAACTCTTAGTAAGTTAAGATTATTTTTTGCAAGATCATCATAAATTCTTGAATGTGTAAGGCATTGATAAGGTTTAAAGTATTCCTATTAAATATTTTGGGATGGTTTGGCTGACATTCAAAAGTTGGTTGAGTCCATTTTTGAAATTTTATAGTTTATTTAGGAAGAAAAAAATTAAAATAGGAATAATTTTTAATTATCATCCAAGGATCTCAATGATTCCATAATACAATCCTGTTTGATTCACAAATTGTTGAAGACATAGAATTAATATTAATGCTGGATTTAGTTAAGTCATACGGTTAGTTAAGCTAACTCTTATTAGGTAGAAATATTTTAATCCTAATATTATGTAATTCAAATTTCTAGTCCCATGTTTGGTATGACATTTTAAATAATGAGATAAATTAATGAAATAAAATAAATTACATAAATAGTTTTTGCCCTAAAGTTTAAAACTGTTGAGTTCCTATTTTTTCTCTTTATCATTTTGAGCTAGTATTCTCGTAACTTCTTTATACTGATTTTGGGTTTGGGATTGAAAAATCATTTTTGTTGTATATTTTTTATAATTTTTTTAATGTTAGATATTATTACATAATTTTTTTCTTTTTCAATTAGATATTTTCTTCTTTTTTCTTAGTTATGTAATTTACTAAAAAAATTTAGCAACAAACAAGCTAATCTTATTACAGGTAATTGAAAAATAAAATTAAAAATTAAGGCTATGTTTGAGAAAAAAAAGTAAAATATTAAGGCTATTTTAGGTATTATAAATTTATAAATGTAGAGATTAATAATCCCATTAGAATAAGATTAGTAAAGACATGGAGGAGCAAGTTTTAGTTAAGACTGCCTTCATGGGTTGAGTAAACCTTTGATATTATTAAATCAAACTCAATTTTTTTTTTGAACCAAACATAGAATTCTATAGCATAGCTGTATAATCCCGTGAACCCAACAGACTTTTAATATCTAAATACATATTTATGGAGTTTATCTTTGTGATTTGATTATCAAACATGCAAGTTTCTATTTTTTAAAAGTAAATTGTAAATTAAATTAATTTTTTTATTTTAAAAATCATTTAAAACAAATCAAACGGTGACTTTCTTGAAATCATGATTTATTATTTAATTTAAATTTAAAAACTTAGCCATCTCTATCATTTTCATTTTTGTAAAAATAATCTTATTTTTTATTGTTTAAGTACTTTACTAGTGGCATGTCTATTTTCTTTGATTTTTTTAATAAAGTGAATAATTTTATTCTCCCTTATCAGTTTTAAGTTATTTTATCTATTTTTATTGAGAGTTTTATTTATAGTTGAGATTTTATTTCTCCTTTATGAGTATTTTTTTTTCTCTTTTTATGATAATTTGGATGATTTAAAACTAGTTATTTATTGTATAATAATGTTATCTTATTAGTGTTGTCTTTTTTATCTAATTTGATGCACGATAAGAATTTAATTCACATCATGTTGTAGCAAAACATATCTAATGAAATTTTTATAATTGATGAAGATATCAAATAAAATTTATGGTGAACAAAATATCATGATTTAAAAACTAAATCAATATACAATTATTAATTATATTGAGAATCAATTTTATATTAATAATTTAGATTATAGAAATAATTTTTTTAAAAAAATACCAGATGACTATTTATAAAATAAAATAATTTTTATTATTCTAAAAAATATGGGTTAGTTTGGATCAATTTGAAATGATTTGAGTATAACTTCAATGTATAAAAAATTCTCTGCATCTTTCATTTTTGTTAACATATTAATAGTTAATTACTGAATATAAATAAAAAGATTTATTTATTTTGAACAAAATTGGTTAAGAGAAGTTTAACTTCTTGATAAGTAGAATATTCTTTTTACATTTGGTTACGAGAAAGTACAAAATTAAAAAAAAAATTATATTTTCTTTTAATCACTCAATTTCTAAATAAAATAATTTATTAAAAAATTAGTGTAATTTTCTTAAAAAAGTTAACAAATAATTTTAAATAATTATTTTTTAATTAAATTTATTTAATGAGATAAAACTATTTATGTTAATAATGCGGATACAATAGGATTTTAAAGCATATTTAGTGAGGAGATATAAAAAAGTTTACTTTTCAAGAAAAAAATGTTTGCAAATTAAATTTTATAAAGTATAATTTCTAAGAAAATAGCTTTATAGAAAATATAATTTTTTTAAAAAATTATTTTCCTAAAATTATACCAATGAAGTGACAGAAAAACCCTCAGTATTGAATAAAAAGTACAATAAAAAAAAAAATTAAGCCGGGTAAGAAATTGCACCTTTGCAAACCAGTTTTCTCAGGTCTCTATAAATTTGAGAAGCAACAGTTTTTTCACTTACGAGGAACTCCCCCAAACTTCTTCCCCTTTGGGTTTGTCCTTCTCATAGACCGACCAATAGAATCGCAGCAAACTAACAAAAATGACTCGCCACACCTGCTATCTGTCTTCTTTATTTTCCCTTCTTTCTCACGAGAAAATATGAAAACGAAAGCTCGATAAAACGGCAAGTCTTTTCAACTTTTGCCTGTTTGTCTGCCCTGTTTCATCCCTTCTCTGATACTTCACTTCCTCCATTTTTCCTTGTCAACTCTGTAAGTCCTTTCTTTATCATTAACTCAGTTTCTGTGCTATTATTGTTCTTTCCTTTTCTAGTCCTGTTTTCATATTCCTTTCTCTTTTATCCCTACTGAGTTTATATCTAATTTGGCACTCTGTTTCATTCATCTCCACCAGTAAGTTCTGTTATTTTTAAGATTTAAATCAAAGATCTAGCCTTTTGCTCTCATAATTTGACGAACAACTTTAATGCTGGTTTTTTTTTGGGTTTGGACTTGAACTCATTAAAGAAAGATAGAAAAGGCAATTACCTGATTTTTTTTGTGACATTGGTTTAATTGAGATTTTATTCCTTCTTAAAGATCTTACCAAAATGGAAAAAAAAAAAAAAAAAGCTGAATTCTTTTTCGTTGCTTAAATCTTCTTCTCCTTCTTCCCCTCTGTGTTCTTCTCTGTAAAGGGTGGAACCAAAAAGCAAGAAAATTATTCATATCTATCAATAAAAAGGACGAATCTGTCCAATTCTTTTCGTGTCTATGTTACTAGTCTGTCTTCCAATTTTATATTTGTACTAACAACTGTTTTTTTTTTCTTTTCTTCTAAGCTTCTCTCTGGCAGGCTGTCTCCATTTCCCCTGCAACTTGGTCTTTTTTCTAATCCCCGTTTAATACGCCAACCATTTTTTTTCTCACTAATTCATCTCGTAAACTAATCAATATGAATTTCACCATATAATCACTAATACATAAAAAAAAAAGCATTTATAATGCAATTTGGTCTTTTTAAAATCTTCCTATCCAATTTCTTTAAACACCCATTTTTTGTTTCCATTCCTAGACTTCACGATTTAATAATAAAAAAACAAACACTATCCAACTGCCTAATCCAAAACTTCTCATGCTTTCACACTTCTGTGTTCAGACTCTGATTTTCGATTGATTTCGATCTGGGTTCTATTTGGCCCAACAATGAGAACAGAGATGAGGAAGATCTCCAAGGTAGGCATTTCAGCATCCGATATTTTATTTTCGGCAAACTGAAACTGACTTGATATTTTTTTCATAAACGCCATCGTTCCAGTCTGCTTGGCCGAAACTAGTAGCAAGGAAATGGCTAAATATACAGCGTAGAGCAGACGAATTTAATTCCGATTATTGCATAAGAGGTGATAAAATTTTCGGTTCTTGTACTCGGACAAAGTCCAGAACCTCCTTAGTTCATTCGCGCATTACTTTTGTGTTTCGTTTCGCAGGCAAAAAAACGGAGAGAAGTAAAAGCTGCTCGGACCAGGACTATTACGCCGTCGTACCAGAACATTTATCAGGTAATAACTCTGACCTGTACACTGCCAGTGGTTTCGTACTGAATTTCAATCTATCCCGTCAAATCTAAAGTACTACGAGGCGCCCGATCGACGGCTTTGATTTGATTTGGTTATTACTATATGATTGGACGTCCGCGACAGTGAAAAAGCAATATTTTAAAATCAAACTAGAAATTAAACTAAAAATTGAAATGTCTGATCTATTTTCAATTAGGCTAATTTAATTAATTTAACTTAATTAATAATTTTTTATTTTTTTAAAAAATATATAAATAATATTTAACTATTAAAAAAAACATAGAAAATAGAATAACTGTTGGACTGACCCAGTCCGATCTGATGGTCCGTTCAATTTTAGCTGCTTCCCGTTTTGGTTGGTTGAGGGAAAGCGTTACGGTGCCACGTGGATGCCTGGTGCAGGGGGTGCATGGATGTTACCTTAGCTTAGTTTTGCTCTGCTTGTTTTTCATGTTTCTAAAAGCTAGTATTTTTAATTCTTTGGAAGGGTGGTTGATGGAAGCTGCCAATGGACTTAAACCGTCGAAGATGAAGGAGGAGGAAGAAGCGGCCCTCAACGATTCTCTCAATCTCAGGTATGGCTGTGTATGACCTTATTTAAGAATTAGTCAATCGCTCTCGCCCGTTGTAAGCCTTTATTATCTGTGTTTAAATAAATACACACACTTGATTAAAATTTTAAAAAAAAAGTCATCAAATTTAGAATATTGTGCTATATATTTATTTATATATATTCGTACATGAGAAATTTTTGAATCATAAAACTTAAATCCTGTCACTCTTATTTTTCATTTGTACGAGTTATTCATCTAATAATTAGATATAATATAATTAGAAGTAGCATATTATTTCTCTATGCATCTGTAATTAATACAATTAAATTCGGCATGATTATAATTTAATATATTATTTAAAACATATTTATAAATATTAATAAATTAAAATATTCATTACATAAATAAATAGTCTTTTTCCTAAATATATGTGTAATGTTTTGTGTAACTGTTTATTTTGTAATTTATTTTTATTTTCATTTATAGTTTTTTCATTAAATAAGTTTATATATCAAATTAATAGAGATTTTAATCACTTGTTATCAAATAAATTTAACACATGACAAACTGTCTCAAATAAATTCTGAATTTAACTTATGACAACCTATGTCTAAAATTAGTCATATATATTGATTAAATTTAAGTTATTTATGGTTTAGTGTATATATATATATATATATAGTAAGAATTAGTTGTGATTAGATTGAAGACGCAACTGCAATAATTTTGCAGTGGCACAAATGTTGGAGTCAGAGGAAGTAGTGCTGTATTAAGGCAATAAAGGGCAGTGTGCGTTAATGCGTTATTAATGGAGTGCCTATGCTTATCTTCACGTCATTTTCAATTAAAATTTTGTCGTTGCTATGTTAAAGCTTATCTGACAGATTTCGGATGAATGAATATTATTAGTTTGAATGATAGCACTGCATAAAAAGAGTACAACATTCAGGAATTACAAGGTTGGGGGTGAAATTGATTGATTGGAAATTGGTTGGTTCACAGTCTTCAATCAATGATTGGAACTTTTTTATACGGAGTCCACTTCGAAGCTAAAGTTAAATTCATCATCTTATGTTAATTATGAGGGATGAAATAATAAATAATGATGGCCAGGTCAATGTCTTGGAACTTAAAACAGGATGTTCGTAGGGACATGGAATGTTGGAGGAAAATCTCCTCACAAGGGTTTGCACTTGAGAGATTGGCTGAAGTCACCCTTTCCTGCCGATATCTATGTTCTTGGGTACCTCTCTCTCTCTCTCTCTCTCCATTTCAACTACTAGTTACTGATGTGCTTTTTTCCTTGGTGGGTTCCTGTTAGCGGAACTCCAGTCCAAGGCAATAAAATAATTTCATAACTTGTGAACAGATAGGGTTTATTTGTCATTGTCATCAGTTGATTGAAGGATGTTAAATTGCTTTTTAAAGGTTGATTTGGCATTGTTTTGGTCATATAATAATTCAAAAACAACTAAAAACCAAATCCAAACTCCTGTTTTGCAAATTTTTTTAAACACAATTTTAATCTCATTGCTAAACAGACCAGCCCTCTCTCAAAAGCAATACCTTTCAGTGCTTGTAATTTTGAATGTTCAGTATGGGACTTACTCAGTTGTGGCTCAGGTTCCAGGAAATTGTGCCACTGAATGCAGGGAACGTCCTCGGGGCAGAGGATAATGGCCCAGCCGTCAAGTGGCTTTCTCTAATTAGACAGGCACTCAACAACAACGACAAGAATGAACAAGAAGAATTTCCTGAGTGTTACAGCGTCACTGAAGTGAGACATCCGTCTCCACCACAGCAACCTCAGTTTGATCAGCAAGCTGGCCACAAGGCCAGACGCTGCTTCTCTGATCTGTTATCACTAGAAGATGAGCTTGGCAATGAGGATTTCCAAAGCTCCCTTGCCACCTCTTGCATGTCTGGAAGTCCAATGAGGCCGCATTACTGCCTAGCAGCTAGCAAGCAAATGGTTGGGATCTTCTTATGTCTGTGGGTTCGATCAGACCTCTATAAACACGTTAGCAATTTGAAGGTCTCCTGTGTCGGGCGCGGCATTATGGGTTACCTTGGCAACAAGGTCAAATAGTGCGACTAAGATGATATTTGGTTGATGCAATCATACAAAATTCATTAAAAGAAATGCTCTTAATTTATCTGGTATTTTTGTTTTCCTCTGGTGAACAGGGCTCAATTTCAATTAGTATGGTGTTCCACCAGACGACATTCTGCTTTGTTTGCACTCACTTGACATCTGGGGAGAGAGAAAGGGATGAGGTGAGAAGAAATTCAGATGTCTCAGAAATATTGAAGAAAACAAGGTTTTCTCATTCATGTAGAGATCCTGGTCAACCTGAAAGTATATTAGATCATGAGTAAGTCTCTGCCTTTTCTGTTTCCCCCCTTCTTTCTATGACAGAAGATACGTGCTTGATTTTGTAGTATGAGATGGATGATGCTGAGAGAAGTTTTTTCATTTGCTAAGTTTGAGATATATAAGAGGCAACCCGCACTAGCTGTGTTTTAAGATTGCCCTCTACAAGGGTAAACAATGATCGGAATTATTGCATCCTTAACCTTTTCTGTAATCATTCTGTTCAACTCAGTAAAATTATTTGGCTTGGAGATCTTAATTATCGGCTTGCTGCTGGCTATGGAGATACATACGAGCTTCTAAGGAAAAATGACTGGAAAACACTTTTAGAGAAGGATCAGGTATAGTACAAAGAGCTCCTTCATATCTTTAAGTTGTGTGCACTTTTACATTATTTCAGAAGGCAGTTAATCTAAGACCTTCATCTTTGCAACATGGGAAGACTTACAAAATTGAAATTATATAAATTTCGATCTGTCTGGCAGCTAAAAATAGAGCAAAGAGCTGGTCGAGTTTTCAAAGGATGGGAAGAAGGGAGGATTTATTTTGCTCCCACGTACAAGTATATCACAAATTCTGATCATTATGTTGTCCAAACTTCCAAATCTAAACAGAAACGCCGTACGCCTGCTTGGTATGTAAGATTTCAAATTATCTTTGCTTTTTTCCATACAGTTTTCAGCAGTTGCTTTTTATTTTTTTTAATTATGGAAGCCAATGGGCTGAAACAGTATTATGAGTTATACAACAGAGTAACTCTCTCCTTTCAATAGCTTCATTATAGTGGTGGATGAAGATAATTAAACTCGAGATTTTCACTCTCGCAGAGTACACTTTATCATCGGATATACATACATGTACAGCAGTTGCTTTTTTTAATAGATTGATTAAATAGGGCAAATGTGTTTTTAGCAGACCACCCACATTAAGATTATTTTACTAAAAGTCAGACCAGGAAGTTGCCACATTTCAATGTTATTATAATCAATCCTGCTGTTAATTCTTTTACTTAGTTTCTTCACTTGTTTATCTATCTTGCCTACCCTTTCTGCAATACTCCGTAATTATATGGGAACATAAAACTTTCTGGCCAGTGGCAACCTATAAATTACAATTATTTAGTATATATTGTCAACCTTTCAAGGCCAACTTGATTTGCTAGGGACAATGTTATCAATTTTATGAGGTGTGCAGTTGACTTTGAAGCTTCCACATACAGTGCTTGCTTGAAAAAAGTCGTGACTTTGGTAAAATACATGTTTTTCCATATTAATTAACTGTTTTTCAAGCAAGGGTCATGTTCATGATATTAATTTAGGTGTTTAAGCACATTATGTACAAGCCAACCATTTATAGTTTCTGTTACGTGTACAAGTTGACTATAACAACATTTCAGATCTCAAGCATAATAGCACGTGATTTGCTTCTTCTTACATCACATGTTCCTTTGGTTACAATGAGCAGGTGTGATCGAATCCTATGGAAGGGTGAAGGTCTTAAACAGATGTGGTATGTGAGGGGGGAGTCCAAATTCTCAGATCACAGACCTGTTTATTCGCTATTCTCAGTCCAAGTCAACCTATCAAATTCAAAAATGAACAAATCCAACACGACCCACAACTCTGGTAGATACTGTCCAGGAAGGTCTTCAACAAGTTCTGTTTTGCAATCGGCATGTGTAGCCAAAATCCAAGCGGAGGAATTATTGCTGATTTCCAGGGCACAAACCTGCATAGACACAGCCCCCAGGTTATAGTAACTATTCTTATTATTATTATTATGTAATTTGAACCTCATTTGGTAAATAGTCCGACGCTCCGCCTGACACTTCCAGCATCACCGGCATTTTTAACGGGCATGGGATGGGACATCCTGAAGGGGGGGGGGGGGGGGGGGTTGGTGAAGGTCATTTTTGTTGTGTTCATTGGTTTTTACTGGTTCTGAAATTTGTAATATGGGGAAAGCTACTATTGTTACGTAGCTTGATGTGAAATATGAGAAGGGCTGGCATGCATTATCGGTTGCATGCTTGATTTTGTTAACATGTGTAAATATGTTGGACTAGGGAAAGGAGGCATGATGATTAGTCTGTGTGGGCTGGCTCTGAATTTCAAGTAGCAAACCTACAAGATGTGAAAATTGGGTGGATCTGTGGGCTTTCTCAAATCATGGCGTATTTGAAAACGAGGCTGGATTAATGGGAAGTCAGCTTTTGTAGGTGCAGAAGAATATGTTCTGTTTACTATTGATCGAGGTTTTGAGAAAAATGTAAATTAGAATGGAAATTTTTTTGCTGTAGAGAAGGTTCTTTTGCAACTCAGGAAAAGGGATTAGACATGGCACTGAGACGCCCTTTCTGCTCGTGTCAATTTTGCTTGCCTTATTACTATATTATGGGAAGTTTTTTTAAAAAATTTTTTTTAATCAAATTTGTTATGTTAGTATATAATTATAGTGTTTCCTTTTTCATTTGTAAATGAATATTTTATTAAAATATATTTATAAATAAGTTTCTACATTTATATACTACAAAATAAAGGATTCATCTCAATGAAATAAATTTTGTATTTGATTTAAACGGTGAATTCAATAAAATGTTTTGTTTTTATAAAAAGGTTTGTGTTATCTTTTTAAATTTTTATAAAAATAAAAATAAAAGAAGAGTAGAGAGAAGGAAAAAATAGGGGAGAGAGTAAGAGAGAAAAAAAAAAAAGAAAAAAAGAGTGAAAAAAATTTTAATTAGAGGTATTTTATCATAATTAAAAATTTACAATTTTAGAATTCATTTAAGGACGTTGAAGTTGATTAGTAGTATCACTGGCAGGCTAGACTTTCCTTAGTAAACACATGTAATAGGATAAAAAGAGGAAGAGAGTCCTAGAACAATAAACGAAAAGAGACTGGCACCAGCGAAGATCTTCTCCATGTCCAATTTTTCTTCTTTCTTTTTGCTTGATGGTTCGAATATTAATGTACATTCTCTAGGTTCCATCCTTCCTATATCTTAGTCAGTCGGGTATAGCACAAGGGGCGTTAGTGGCCGTTAAAGGTCGAGCGAAGAAGCGAGGGAGACTCATGGCCATTTGGATCTATTGCGCCCTGGAGGCCATTAGTCACAAAAAAGAAGAAATGGGAGACCATCTGAATCGAGAGTTCGTTTTAGAATAGACTCGTTGTTCCCCTATCCGATTCCTGCATGTCATTAAGTGCGAGACAAGCCATAATGTAAGGGCAAATCTACTCCATATAATCGACCATAGATAAGATTAAAGTTATTCGAACCAAATATCCTTTTTTTATTTTTTCGAAAATGAGAAACTACAGCCCTTGCTCTAAGATCTCAGTTTGCTTTCACCAGATACCTCTTTATCTTCTGTTGACAAAAAAGGGTTTTTTGTCGGGCCAGGTCTCCACCCGAAAACTATTCTTACCTATCCCCTTGTTGATGAATCTTTTGTTCATATCAAGTTTAATAAAATTTAATTTAGTTATAGCTAATTCTAAAAATTTAATGAAATAATTTTAAATGAATTTTTATTTTTTATTATACTAAATATAGAAATTCATTTAAAAATAAATTTCATAAAATTATAAAAATTCATTTATATCAAACACATTCTTACATAGTGTTTGTTTGATTCTAATTTAAAAGTTATTTTATTTATAGGTAAATTTCTTATATAATTTATTTTTAAATGAATTTCTATATTTAGTATAATAAAAAATAAAAATAGCATTTATTTCAAATAAAATAAATTTTATATTTGGTTTAGTAATAATTCAATAAAATATTTTATTTTATAAAAATGTGTTATTTTTTAAATTTTACAAATGTAAAAAAAAAAAAATATAAAGAGAACAGAGAGAGTAGGAAGAGAATAAAAAAAGAGGAAAGAAAATGGGAGAAATAAAAGAGAAAATAGAAAGCAACGTGAAAGAAAGTATTTTAATTAAGAGTATTTCTATCATAATAAAAAACAAACTTTACAACTTTAGAATTCATTTATAAATTCTATCAAAATTTGATAAATTTTGGCTTAATTATTACTAATATTATAATATATATAGGATTATATATTAATTTAAATACATATATATGCTATATATTTAAATAAAAATATCAAAATTAAATATTGTAAATATATTATATATTTATACACTTGAACATTTTTAAATATAATTCTTTTTGTAATTATAAAGTTAAATTTTATTAATTTTATGCATTCAAAATAAATAATTTTATGTTATAATATATTCCATAATATTTTAAAAGAGAGTTTATATGAATAAAATGAATTAAAATAATTATAATTATGAAATTTTTAAAAAATAAATTTAGGACCAAACTGAAAATTTTAAAAAAAAATCAAATAGCACTGAAAAACTAAACCGAATCTAATTGATTTTTAGTTCAATTTGGTTCCAATTCTTCATATTTTTTATTCCGATTCCGGTTTCGGTCCTTCTAAATGTAAACAACTGAGACTTTGATTTGATTTCAAAGTTTTTCAAATCTCGAATAGGACCAGAATGAGCTCACCCCTAATTAGAGGGACGATGCAAGCTCAGAGGAATACGATAAATTAACTCTCCATCACTATCACAAAAAAGGTCATTCACAACATCGTAATCACATTCTAACTTATTAGCTTGGAAAAGAGAACTAACCTTAACTCCTACCATGCCTTCATCCAAAGTAATCTTCACAAAAGGGATTATTCTTATATGGCAACCAAGGATCCCGCCCAACCACAATGTCACTCCCGTCACCCACTCTTTTGCAATAACCAGTCTTGATCAAAGGATAAGCAACAAGAATACTCCACCAAATAACGAGTGGGTTATGACCCCACTTAGCATCCAAAAAAGAAGGCATTCAATAATACCTTGATTTAAAAATCTTGGCAACTAGAGAGTTCAAATTTGTCGTGAGGCGCCAACC
This sequence comes from Omphalea diandra, assembly GCA_949677035.1. Classification (NCBI taxonomy): domain Eukaryota; kingdom Viridiplantae; phylum Streptophyta; class Magnoliopsida; order Malpighiales; family Euphorbiaceae; genus Omphalea; species Omphalea diandra. Next base: position 12,686 of record CATIWR010117250.1, on the reverse strand, counting down.
CTGTTTCCTAATCAATGGAAGATTAAACTAACACAACTTTCTAAACTAAAGCCCATCGTTCTCCTTAACATTTACAAAGACTATCCCAACATAACCAATGAGTGCCATGACTATTTCCTTTTCCATTCTTCCACCAGAAAGCATTCAACATAATCTCTATTTCCATACATAAGCTTTGAGGAAGGAGAAACACACTCATGACATAAGTCGAAATGGACTGAAAAATAGTCTTGAGCAGAATCTCTTTCCCTTCCCGAGAAAAAAGCCTATTATGCCATCCTTGAATTCTTTTTTAGATTCTGTCCTTCAGAAACCCAAAAATATCCTTCTTATTTTTACCAATCAGAGAAGGTAGACCAATTTATTTACCATGATTTTTGGTGATAGTAACATTAAGGATGAAGCATAACCTTCTCCTAACTTCGTCTTTTGTATTAGAACTAAAGAGAGATACATGACTTTTAATAGTTAATAACTTGACCAGAGGGACATTTATAAAGTCTAAAGCAATCCCACACCTTTTTGCATTCATCAAGCACAACTTTGAATAAGAAGAAACTATCGTCTGTGAAAAAAGATAGGTGACTAGTGGTGCTTCGATGACCATGGATCAGGTTTTTCCTTTTAAAACTTTTAATAAGTTCTGACAAACCCTTAGTGCAAATAATAAATAGGTAAGGCGAGGGGGATGCCTTTATCGGAGACCATGTAAAGAAGGATTGGCCCTAGTAAGCCATCATTACAAGCAACATAGTACTTAAATAGTAGTAACACAGAGCATAATCAACTCCATCCATTTTTCAATAAAACCAAGCTTCTTCATCATATGACAAAGAAAAAGCCAATCAATTAAATCATATGCTTTGCTCATGTCAACTTTGAGCACAACATAACCCATCTTTCCTTGAATTCTTCTTTTTAGCCAATAAGAAACTTCAAATGCTACTAAGATATTATCTGTTATCAAATGCCTTAGAATGAACACACTTTGGTTGTTCGAGATGATAGCTAGTAGAACTCGTTTCAATCTATTAACAAGTATTTTAGCCATCACCTTATACAATATATTACATAAAGAAATAGGGCGAAGATCAACCATGGTCTCAACATTATTTTTCTTAGGGATTAGAATAATATTCATGCCATTCAACCCAAGAGGGAGTTGGCAATTATTGAGCCAGGACACGCAACCTCTAGCGACATCCTTACCTATAATGCTTCAGAAGTTTTAGTAAAAAGTTAGATTCATTCCGTCTAGGACAAACGATTTATCTGGATGCATTAAAAAAATTGCCTCCTTTACCATATCTTTTGTAAACTCCTAACTTAATTCCTCATTCTACATCATAGTGACATAAGGCTCACCTTCTCTTACTAAATCCTCCACCTCTGGATTGGAAGAAGTAAAAAGAGACATAAAGAACTCTGTGATAACTTGACCCATACCATTATCCCAACAACACCAATTAACATCTTTATCCCTGAGCTGAGAAGGTGAGTTCTCTTTGTTGTAAATGCTAGGGGGAGAATGTTTGGAGAACATGTAACTCCTAGGGATTACTCACTCCTCTATTTTGAATAATGTGTCTCAAATGATAATAAAACTACTGTTTTGAAGGGTAACAAAACTACTGTTTTGGAGGATAACAAAACTATAACAAAACCAAGAGAAGTTCTAATGTTTGTACCTTAGTTTTTTTGGATGATTTGAATAGACCCAACGAACGTCAAAAAGGGAGTTTATTATGAGTGCTAGGGGGAGAATGTTTAGAGAATATGTGATCCTAAGACCCTACGAAAGTTAAAGGACCATAATAAGTTTAATGGGTGTTGTGCAAGTTCAACGGGCATTGAATATCTCCTAACGGGCGTTGGACCATTCAATGGGTATTGAAGGATGAACAATAGACGTTGATTGGATGTTGCTCTTTTGGAAAAGTCTTTTAGACCTTGCAATAAGTATTGTCCCTTTGCAATAGGCATTGGAAAAGTACTCTAGGCTGAGTTATGATGGATTTAGCCATGGGTGTTAAAGTTTCACAATGGGCGTCGATCTAGCCTAGCAATAGATGTTGCATATTCACAACATGCATAGGAAAAGTGTTCAAGCTGGAGCTAAAGCTTATGAAAATTGAAACGGGCATTGGCCATTCTCAATAGGCATTGATAAAGTTTTCAATGGGCATTGCGAATTGCTCAATGGGCGTGAAAAGCAACTACGCAAAGTTTGAAAAATAGAGCACAAAGTTCAAGCTTTCTAGAAATGAACAACATGCATTATTCTTTCTCTAACAGGCGTTATAGTCAAAGCTAATGAGCATTTAAAGACATTCAATAGGCGCTAGAAGTAACCATTGCAGTTTTAATGGGAGTTGATGAAGAACAATGAGTGTTGTCACCTCTAACGACTAGTTTTACAAAAAAGCTATCGGACATAACATTAACTATTTCAACGACTAGTTTTGGAGGTTGGCTATATAAGGAGCATTTTTGAAGTCCATAAATGTTAGAGAAAAGGTTAGAAAACATTATGAACAAATGTAAACATCTTTGTAAATTTTTGTAAGTCTTTGTGTAAACCTTTTTGGATGTTACTTTGTATTTGGGTAGAGTGAGTTTGTTTTTGTTACTCTTTTTGAGGGTAGGTTTTCTTGAGCACTAGTAGAGTATTAGCTGTTTAATTTGGGAGGCATAGACAGTGCTTGAATTGATCCTTTCTAGTGGTTGTAAAGGTTGGTAATGTGCCTAGAAAAATACTAAGAGAAAGATTCTTCTTGAGCCTATAAAAGGAAAGGTTCTTTTTGAGCTTGTAAAAGGAAGGTTGTCCTTGAGCCTAGAAAAGGAAAGGTTGTCTTTGAACCTTGAAAAGGGAAAGGTTGTTCCTAAGCTTGAAAATGAATAAAAAGGTTGAAGTGAAAACTTGGAAAATAGAGTAGATACGTTGCTAAACCACTATAAAAATCTCTATGTTTGATTTATCTGTTTGTTGCTTCCATAATGTTTGGTTATGTTTTTTGTTTTTGTTTATAACCCAATTCACATTCCTCTTAGGTTGCCTCATCGCCACTCAGTCCAACATTTGGTATCAGAGCCTAACCTCTTTTAAAGCTTGAGTGAAAGAGGGATACAGTCATGCCAACCATTAAGTCTTCTTCATGTGGAAGCTTTCTAAAAAATGGATCTACTCAAAAGCAATATATCCATGGATCTATAAGATCACCATTAAGAGGAAAGAAGGAGGAAGAGTTTAATGAACTCCACATTTACAAGTGATGATGAATTCTCCTACAACAGAAGGATAAAGAAAAGGAAGGCCAAAAAGAATACGAAAGCTGGATGTCTTATGGCCACAGAGGATGAATTGAATAACGACTTTTTAAATGAAGTATGTGAATTTGAAGATGATATCAATGAAATGGTCACAGTAGAAAATCTTATTGAGGCCCTAAAATCAATAAATAATGATTTGGATAAATCTTTCTCCAGAAATAAGATTTTGAGAAATGAAAATGAATTGTTGAAAAATGAAATTTTCTCTATTTCTAAAATTAAAAATGAACTTCTAAATGAAGTTGATTGTTTGAGAAAAGAAAAAGAGGAACTACTTTCAAAAGCACTTTTTCTAGATTCACATGAAAGATAATTTTTGAAATAAAAATTAATGTTTTGGAAAGGGAAAATTAAGAATTAAATTCTGAAAAGAAATTTTATGAAACTCTTTCCAAACAAAATGATAGTTTTGAAAAGGAGGTTTTGGATTTAAAAAACTCTCCTTCAAATTTTACTAAAGGAAAAGAAAAATTGGATTTATTTTCAAGTACTCAAAGAGATGCTGGTGTGAAAAATGACATTAGATATATTCATGCCTCTTCCTCTACTTCCAAATGTGTGTTTGTTAGAGCTTCACTTTCTAAAACACCTAGTCTCCAAGCTTTTGAATCATAAATCTCTTCGTAAAAGGCTAATGCCAATGCAAAGCCTAAGAGGATAACACTAGCACATGCATATACCAAAAAGCCTAAGAAAAAGGCTAATCATTCTTTTATGTATGCATCTTATAAGCCAAAGAGGCAGAATGTGCTCCACTTTGCACCTAGAAGAAAAGTTACTCATGATCACTCTCACTTTAAGGTACATATATAAGAAAACTCATGTGTATGATCATAACTACCTTCATCCTCACTCTCACAGGCCAAAGGCAAATCATTCCTTTAATTATGAAACTAAGTATTGTAAGAATGAAAAGATTCCTTCATGATTTAGGCACCAATCTTTTAGGATGCCACCTCACTCATGCTCTACACAAGGGCTTAAGAAAGCATCCATTTGGCAATGCTTTTATTATGGAAATTATAGCCATAAAGCATACTTTTGCTATACTATGTTGAGAGATGAGCATATTTATGCTGTTAATCCCTAAGGATCCAAGAGAAAATAGGTACTAAAGAAAGTTTAATTTTGTAGGTTAGGAGGCTTCTCATCCTTTACTCAAAATAGATAATCAAATGGTAAGTGGAGCTGCAAAAATTAAAGAGGAGCTCAAGTTTTTGAAAAGGACTTGCATTTTTGAAAAAACACAATAGTTGGTATCAGATGGCATTATTAACTATAATGTATCTCTTTCCCTCCTTTTTGTTTTGTTTAATATGCTTTTGTTGAGGGGGAGTTTGTTTAATGAACCAATATTGGTATCAATTTAGAGTTTTTAGCTTAGGAATCTCTAGAAACTATCATTCCTTTCTTGCTTTTCTCAATTTGTGAAGAGAACATGTAATCCCAAGTTATGTCAGTTGGATTTGTGTTTGAATATCCTGGGAGATTTATTAGAAGGGGACATAAAGATAGGGGAGTTTTCCTTTGTTATTTGTTCTGTATTTTTGCTATCATCATTTGCGTTATTTTCTTTAAGAAACTTGGCCTATATTTTAGAAAGAGAATGTTTGTATGTTTGTAAAGAGGAGAACTTTTTTTTTTGGGAGAATTTTAGCATGTCATTTGGTCATGATGACAAAAGGAAGAGAAGTTTTAGATGCTTTGATTTGATGATTTGATTTCTTTGTTTGGTATCACTTATGTGTATAACATAACACTTGGTATCTTCTATGTGTTTAACATCTAACATTTGGTATCTTATATGGTACAACATTTGGTATCTTACGTGGTTTGTTAAAGCATACTTAGTATCAAGCCTTGTCTGGATATTTCAATACTTGGTATTAAGCCTTGTGTGGATATTTCAATAATTGGTATCAAACCTTGTGCTGAATTGGTAGCAAATCTTGTGTAGATATTTTGATTGATATGTATTTTGGTTGATATCTTATTTATAGTCTTATGTTTTAACATTTGATATCCTTTGTGTGCTTAAGTTTTGTATTTTTGCTATCAAAGCATCTTGGTTTTGTCATTATTAAAAAAAAAGGAGATTATTGTGAATACCAAAGGGAAAAATGTTTGGAGAACATGTAACCCCAAGGTATTGGATTCACTCCTTTACTTTGAATAATGTGTTTTGAATGATAATAAAACTATTATTTTGAAGGATAATAAACTATAATAAAATGAAGAGAAGTTCTAATGTTTACACCTTAGTGTTTTTGGATGATTTGAACAAAACCAATGAACATTAAAAGGGGAGTTTGTTATGAATGCTAGGGGGAGAATGTTTGGAGAGCATGTGACCCTAAGACCAGACGAATGTTAAAGGACTAGAACAAGTTCAATGGGCATTGAATATCTCCCAATAGGCATTGAAGGATGAATAATGGACATTTATTGAATGCTGCTCTTTTGCCAAAGTCTGATGAACGTCGCAATGTGCATTATCCCTTTGCAACAAGCATTGGAGAAGTGCTTCAGGCTGATTTGTGCTAGATTTAGCCATGGGCATTCACCAAGGGCATTGATTTGGCCTAGCAATAAACATTGCATATTCACAACATGCGTGGAAAAGGTGTCCACACTTGAGCTAATGCTTCTAGAACCCGAAATGGGCATTGGCCCTTCTTAACAAGCATTGATGGAGTTTCCAATAGGTATTACGAGTTGCTCAACAGACGCAGAAAACAACTATGCAAAGTTTGAAAAACATAACACGAAGGTCAAGCTTTCTGAAAATAAACAATGGGTATTGTTCTTTCTCCAACATGCGTTATAGTTAGAGCCAACAGACATTGAAAGACATTTAATAGGAGTTGGAAGTAACTGTTACAAGTTCAATGGGGGTTGAAGAAGAACAACAGGTGTTGTCATCTCTAATGACTAGTTTTGCAGAAAAGCTATTAGATATAACATCAACTATTCCAATGACTAGTTTTAGAGGTTGGCTATACCATAAGCATTTTTGAAGTCTATAAATGTTAGAGAAAAGGTTAGAAAACATTTTGAATAAGTGTGAACATCTTTGTAGATTTTTACAAGTCTTTGTGCAAACCTTTTTAGGTGTTGTTTTGTATTTGGATAGAGTGAGTTTGTTTTTGTTACTCTTTCTAAGAGTAGGTTTTCATGAGCACTAATAGAGTATTAGCTGTATGATTTGAGAGGCATAGACACTACTTAAATCTATCCTTGCTATTGGTTATAAAGGTTGGTATTGCGCCTAAAAAAATACCAAGGGGAAGGTTATTCCTAAGCTTGTAAAAGGAAAGGTTATTCTTGAGCCTATAAAATGAAAGGTTGTCCTTGAGCTTAGAAAAGGGAATGTTATCCTTGAACCTTGAAAAGGGAAAGGTTGTTCCAACACCTGAAAAGGAATAAAAAGGCCTAAATAAAAACTTAGGGAGTGGAGTAGGCACATTACCAAACCACTGTAAAAATTCTCTGTGTTTGATTTGTCTGTTTGTTGCTTTCATAATATTTGGTTGTGTTTTTTGTTTTTGTTTACAACCCAATTCATCCCCCTCTTGGGTTGTCTCATCGCCACTTAGTTCAACACATTTTCCTCATAGAAGAGACATCAATATGAAAAAACTTGGAATTAGAATCACCATGTTTGAGCCAAAACTATTTGGCCTTTTGATGCCAAAAATCTTTTTGCTTAGCCAAAATTGAATTATACTCCTTTCTCACTACCTTATATTTCTGAACTGAGACCTTATCTCTTAACTCTCTCAAACTATTCATTTCTGATTTACACCGATCCAATTTGTGCTCAAAAGCTTTGTTGAAGTTTAACCCCAATTCAAAGATCAACACCATAGTTACCTAATCAATCTTGAATAGGAAGGCCAATATTGAGATGCCAATTATTCTTAACCACTTCTTTGCATCCCATTTCCTTAAGCTAGACGTTCTTAAATTTTAATGTCTTATTTCAAACATGATAAATCTTCTTAACTAATTGAAGAAACAAAAGGGAGTGATCTAAGTAAGAAGCATAAAGATTGAAAACCCTTAACTTCTTTAAACATCTGACACCAACTATATGAACCTAGCACTCGATCAAACTTCTCCTCTACCTAATTATTAGACCCTTTGCCTCTCTCCTAAGTAAATTAATGCCCAATCATCCCTAAATCGTGAAGCCCACTACTCTTAAAGACTTTTCTAAAATGTGCATATAACCAGTTTGGATGATTGACTCTACCTCTTTTCTCCATAGCGGAAAGTAAGTCGTTAAAATCTCTCACATACCCCCAAGATAGGTTAGAGACAAAACTAAGCTTCTTGATTAGATTCCATAACACTCTTCTTCTCGCATGCTCTAGATAACCATAAAATTTAGTCATTCTTCATTCCCCAAAATTTTTAATAGATGTAACAATGTCAATGTGATTAGAAGAAAACTAAAGAAGTTGAGCCATGTCATGCTTTTTCCATAACAAATCAATACCCCTTCCAGGTCCTTCATGAGCAACAACAAACAAACCTTTGAATCCCAGCGCATCCTCAATCTCTTATAATTTCTTATTATTTATCATGGTTTCAATTAAAAAACAAAAATAGGTTGCTTAGTGGTAACCAAATCCTTTTAACTTGAATTATTCATGGGTTCATAGGCCCATGGCAATTTCAAGACAAAGTGCTCATTAGATTGGGTGAGCCTGGATCCTAGAGCCCGCTTTCAACAAGTTTTTTTTTACTTCTCAACCAATCTTGCTTCTATCTCAAAATCCAATCCATCCATAATATTGCCCAAATCTAGCCCATCTTCACATCTCTTTCTCTTAGGATCAACAATAACTAGCACATTAGATTAAGCCAAAGGATCTCCTTTATTGATTTCCTTCCCCATATCTTTCCCAATCCAAATTATCTCCTTGGATTTAGCCTTTTCCCAAGCCATACTCTTTCCATCTAAGATTTCTTTATTAGCTTTAGAATTCCTTCATGTAATTTCTACACTTTCCTTCCTTAAAGATTCACTAAATTTTCCTTCCTTATCGACCATCATTTATTCACTTCCTTCCTACCTTTCTCCTACCACCAATTTTGGTAGGGCATAGTGTAACCATTTCTCCTTGCTTAATCTTTGACTTTTTTTAATTAGGCATCCTCATTCAAATACCATAGGTTTTAATTGAATTTTCCACATTGCAATCATATAATTTTTCACAAAATCTTTTAGAATGTCCGATGATACCATAGAAAAGCAAAATGTGGGAAGCCTTTCATACTTAAAATTAATCCAAAACCATTACGTACCCATTTTCTTTATCTTCATTTGTCACTTTAGAAGAGTCTGTACATCTTGGGACACCCTAATTCTTATGTAGCTTCTCCACAGTCAACTAAAATTATTTACATAAAACTCCATGAACTTGTCAATATAATTGCTAATCATTACAACAACCCTATCTGACATGAAACCCATCGATAATTCAAACATCTGCACCCATATGTTGACCATAAAGAGTGGAGTTCTGATTAGTTATTTGTGAGGATCCAAATGTTTAAAAATTAGCAAGTTCTAATCAAATGTCCAAGGTCCATTTTGGATAACTCTTTCAGTATCTATTTCATGAAAAAAATTAAAAGAGAAATAGTGTCAAACTTAACTTCTTAATGCAAACCCCTTTCATGAGGCGCCATAGGGAGGCAATGGGTATTATGCATAGCTAGAAGTTGATAGATTTGTCTATGAGAAAATGACCTACTAAGCACCATCAAAAATCTTCCTTAACAGTTGTCTTAGAGGAGTTTTGATAACTAGACCACCCTTCTCTTCATCCTCCAAAATTAGTCGATCATTACAAATTCCATATTTTGGATAGACAACTCACTCTCTATAACTAAAAACTTGTCAAAAGATAAGACTATTAATAAGTCATTTAAAAGTGATTCTTATTCTCTTTTAGAACTTTTTCTAAATAGCTTTTCCGGATACAAAATTTATTCACCTTATTTACATGATTTATTTATTCTTTTATTCACTTTCTATACATGATTGAATAAAATTTATATCTAAAAAAAGGCAGCCAAATGTTGGTTTAGTGCGATTTTACTGTTCTTGTCTCTCAGAGCTACACCAATTGATATGTGTGATTTAAGACCCATAAAATATTTAATATGTTAAGTTTTTTTAATTTTCTTATTAATTTAAGATAGTAAATATAGTAGTTTTGATATATTTAGGATTTTTCTTTTTAATCAAAATTTTATTGCTACTTTTGTTGGTTATGCAAGGTGAAAAATGAAGTTCCAAAGCTGAACCACACTTCTACGTATGAGATGGCACATTCATAGTGGATCACAATAGGAACAACATCATGCATGCAACAAGTATCACACATTTGATGCTTTAATCTTTGTTGTGTGTGTAATCATGGTTCATGTCAGACTGTTTAATTTTGATATATGTGGACTTCCTACACTTGTGGGGGGAGGGTTAAAAATAGTGTTCGGTTTGATACTAAAACCTTTAGATGACTGCAAATAAGGAAAGAAAAAGACATGTAGGAGGACAACTTTGGAGGAGACAAGAAGATAAGATTGATGATACACTGAAGAAGAAAAAAAGTTCTTTTCTTGTTTATTTCTTCGTTATTCATTTCTTTCTCTCTTATTATATTGTTTATGGAATTGAACATTTGGGTTAATAATTTATGAATAACCAATTCGTCAACTAGAGTGAGGGGTGTAATATATTTGAGGATTACTTTTGATTATTAATATTATTATCATTTGTAATTGATTATAATTCTTGATTTAATCTTCTCATGCTTATGTGAATTGTATAATTGATCACAACATAATTTTCATTTTAGGGTTTGTGTGAAAAAATGGTAGGTGAAATATAAACATAAATATAAAAGATTAAACATAATTTCTATTGGACTAGGGTAGTTAACTCAAGTCTTGTACCTCTTTTGATCTTGACAAAGGAGATTGATCATGTCTAATATTTCAAATTAGTGTTATTTTGTAGCCTTTTGGTTTTATCTAAATTAGAAGTTAGATGTAGCTAAAAAAATCTTCAAGTATGAAAAGTGACTTCTAAATCGCGACCGCGATATGTAAAGAAGCATTGATAGAAAACAGACAGGCAAAATCGCGGAGCTATTCTCAGCCGCGATTCATCCAAATAAAGGAGTACAAAATTGACAGACGAAATTGCGGTGTGTGTCACGCCCTAGTCGCGACCGTGAATTTCAAAGTGACTCAGGAGGGAAGCAAGTCCATAGTCACAACATGATACGTGTTCCAGTAGACCGTTGGAAGTCAAAATTCGAGAAGGCATCTTGTTGGTAGCTATCGCGAATCCTGAAGAAGAAGATAACCATATTTGGCAGATGAATTCGCGTCCTCTGTTGCGTCTTATACAAGAAAGCTCACGACCATGAATTTTGAAAGTAGGTAAAAGAGCAACGACTATATTTTTCTAGTGAACTAATTAGAAGCTGCCATGTGGACTAGCCGTTAGACACAAACAAGATTTTTCTTGAGAAATTTGGATTTCACGACCGCTAATGAGTAGTAGCGACTGCAAATTGAGACTGTCAAGCATTTAATGCAGAATCTGTCAAACATGTCTCAAAGATTTAGTGAGCTATGTTTTGCAACATCTCTTTGGTGAAGTTTGGATATAAATACTCCACCAAACAACCATGAATAGAGTTGCTAAGAAATTTATTAGAAGTCATTAAAGCTCTCAATCTTTGCTACTCATTTTCTTCGATTTTCTTTATGAAATTGTAAGTGTTAGGTGTAAGTATTAAACACCAAGTTGTAAGATTGTAGTGTTAGCCTATAAAAACACTTTAAGAAAGGTTTAAGTGTGAGCCTAGTGAAACACTTGAGTGAGGTTGTGTGTTAGCCTAAAACACATTGTTGTGAGGTTGTGTGTTAGCTTAAAAACACATTATTGTAAGGTTATGTGTGAGCCATCAAAACACAAGTTGTACAAGTTAGGTGTGGCTTTGAAAACACCTTGAGATAGTGAAATACCCAATTGGTAAATTGGGGAGTGGACGTAAGGTCAATTATACTCGAACAACTATAAATCGTTGTCACCATTCTACTCATTCTTCTTCCCCTTTTCTTTGTCTTTGAAATTTTTATACACCAATTCAACCCCTCTTCTTTGTGCTAAATGACAACAAATGGTATCAGAGCAAGGTTTTCACAAATCAAACCTTCATTTGGTGAAACAAGATCATGGCACAAGAAGTAATCTACTTACACCTAAGACCATATTTTGATAGAACCGACTATACTCATTGGAAGTATAGGATGGAGATATATCTTGACATAGATTTGGTAGACCTTTGGGATGTTGTAATCAAGGAATGGAAGCCTCCTATCAGAGTTGTGGATGGCAATGAAGAATTAATCCGAAGGGATGAATGGGTTGAAGCTCACCGAAAGTCAAATGGCAAGAATAAGAGGGCAACGACCATTCTCCTAAACTCACTCTCTAAAGAAAAGATTGGGAGAGTGCAACATTGTCAAACTGCACATGCCATATGGAAGACTCTAGAGAATTATCATGAAGGCACAACTCTAGTGAAGTCAAGCCGTTTGGAGATGTATGTCACCGAATGAGAACTCTTCATGATGAAGGACAATGAGAACATCTCAGAAATGACCAACTGACTCTTGTCCATTGTCACCAATATGAAGAAGTTTGGAAGAGCACTCACAAATTATGAGGTAAACACTAAAATCCTTAAAACTCTTACACTTGATAAATTTAGGGCTAGGGTGTGCAGTATTCAAAAGTCCAATCTAGAGATTGGAAAGGTCCCAACCGATGTGCTCATTGGCAAGCTCTTGACTCATAAGTTGGCTATTCAAAAAGATGAGCAAATGAAAAAGCTAAAGGGTTAAGGTGAAAAACTAGAAAAGAGAACCATGGGACTTAAAGCTTCAACAAGAGAGAAAGAAGTAGACATCTCCTCAAGTGAAGAGGATAGTGATAAAGAAGGAGAAGAGCTAGCCATGCTCTCAAGGAGAACCAAGGAGTTGATAAGGAGAAGGAAAGAAAAAAGAGTCTTTAATAAATCTGCCCAAAGTCCAAAAGAAAGAACAAATGATGTCACATGCTATGAATGTGGCAAACAAGGGTACATGAAGCATGAATGTCCGAAGATAAAGAAGAAGAAGAGATGGAACAAAGAAAAGAAGAAAAACTTCTCCGCCACTTGGGATGATGACTCAAGTGAAGATGAGGAAAAAGAAGAGGAGGCCAACATATGCTTCATGGCACTAGGGAACTCTTCACAAGAGGTAAGTACATCTTCCCACTC
>CATIWR010117247.1:0-17837 GCA_949677035.1 Omphalea diandra | reverse complement strand
TATATATATATATATAAGTCATGACCTTCTTTCTCAATCCATCTGTTTAGGCTAGCATAGCGAGACACAGCCTAATCATGTGAAGAATTCCAATGAGTTTGCAAGTAATCTCAGGTCTCCTAAAGCACCCAGGTCTCTTTACCCTTATGCTTTAAATCATGAAACATATTCTTGTACCTCAAAGTAGCCTTCTTAAAGAAGGTTGTTTGGACCAAGACATCAATTGTTTGGTCCTACTGAAACTACTTTTATATGAACACTAAATACACATAATTAGTAAACAAATAAAACTTATTTTTAAATATAAAACTTAGAATTATAAATAGTACTTACCTTGAACTCCTCCCAATAAAAGGTCTTCACAGACTGTGGGACCATCTTCCAAGTGTAGCCATCATGATGAATCTTCTACTCGATGATCATTCTACATACATGGGAGTATCTATAAGATGGATACAAACTGCACAAAATTGAAAATAGAAATTAGTTAGTGTTACAATTAATAAGATAATAAATAAGAAAATAAATAAAAATATAAAAATAATTATTACATATCTTTCATGTTGTAAAGTGGTCATAGCTTAAGAGCAGAAACTATATATGTCTCATCCTAATCTATCGGCGTCAATGGTGTAGATGGAGCTGAAGGAGGATCATGAGTAGGGGATGGAGCGATGAATAAAGCTGAAGGAGGAGTCGAACCTATTGGCGAAGCTAGCATCAAGGGAAGTACATGCATTGACGCGATGTGTTGGATGGTGGAAGTAGGGGCACTGACAGCCTGTAGTCACTGGTACGCCCTCTATCGAGAGTACCACCTCAGGACAGTATACCCGAATAGCTAGGTATACAAGGTGTCGTTTGAATGTACATATAAAATTATATATTTAACATAATATATAAATGACAAAATTTCAACATATAAAATTTCTATTTAAATTTGTAAGTTAACGTATTTAAAAATTAAATAACTAGAAATTTTTGACTTACTATGAATCATCATACTCTATATCACCTCCAAATATTATACCTTCTGATGATTTAGATTCTGATTGTAGCTCCATTTCATCATCAAACTGGATATCATCATTTAATTCAATGAATGACACACATGGATCATTTAAATTTCCTTGGGCTTGTCTTTCGTAATTTCTATAAGAGGCAAATTTTGTTCCACATCCTCTTGAAATGGAGCTTAAGATGATGTTTGAATAACAAATTTGTCCTTTATTTCAACAAATGATCGAACTTTTATTTTGATTACTACCCACTAATCATCTTTATCCTATCATAAACTAGGATAAGGAAGATAATTCACTTGACATGCTTGCATTACCAATATAAAAGGTTTGTATTTATTAAACCTGTGTTTGTGGTTGATTTAGGCAAGATTGTAATTTGAATGCACTTTCATCCCAACATTAGGTGTCATATCAAACCATTCACATTTAAATAAAATAGTTTTTTTTATTGGAAGTGATACTTCAACTGTAGCACCTCGATTAGTCTACCGTAATAGTCATATGCACTTTCACTGTAGTTCGAACCCTTAATATTTACTCCACTATTGATTGATGCCCTATTGTTATCATATTTTTCAGTGTGAAACTTGTATCCATTTACAAAGTAAACTGGATATATAGTCATACCGCGTAATGGACCTTTTGCAAGATCTAATATAAATTGATTTATGATTTTATTTGTTAGATCATTTGCCTAAAAAAAATAAAATAACGCATTATCTACATTAGTTACATAATAATTACTATTATAAAATTTATTGTTGTATTATTATTTAAGGTACACTCACATAAGACTCAAACCAATATCAAAATTTTGTCTCCAACTTTTTATCAACATCATCCATGGATATATTGGGAAAAGTGTGCTTTAACATGTCAATGTATAAGCTTCATAAAATTACACAACCTAATATTATTATTTTAATATTTGTATATCATTTCAGAAGTACAAAATAAAGAGATGAAATAGAAGTATAACTTACTCGACATAATCAATTACTTCATGACAGTTCAAAAGAATATATGTGTGAGCTATGTGATATTCTTCGTTTGTCAATATTCTAATTTTAAATTTGCCAAATGGTCTGCCTGAATGAGTGAATACTGACAAATTCCCTTGAATATTAGATATTTCAGAGTTTCCGCCATCATCATTTTGAGGTACTCTTCTGTACCTTGTATACATATGCAGTTCGAAATAATATGAACAAAATAATGATGCTTCTCAACTAAGTACGCATTGCATATAGAACCTTCAACCCAAGTTTTATTCTTCACATTATTTTTTAAATGTCTAAGAAATCTACAATATACAACATGTGAATAGATTAAAAATGAATGAATTAAAATTATTATAAAATGTACAATATATACTTTTGCATTTAATGTACCTCTCAAAAGGATACATCCATCTATACTGCATAGGTCTGGTTACTTCGATTCATATGCTAAGTGTATAACTAGATGTTCCACTGAATCGAAGAAATTTGGAGGGAAAATACGTAACTTACACAAAATCAAAGGAATATCAATATCTAAACGTGTCATGTCTTCCTTCATAATTTGAGGTGTAGTGAGCTCTTTAAAAAACAAACTCTACTCTATGAGAGGTTTTCATACTTGTGAAGGCAACAACTCACAAAAAAACAATAGGAAGTAATCGTTGCATAAACACATGACAATTATGACTTTTAATGACAAATAACTTTAGCTTGTGCATATCAACACATTGAGTCATATTGGATACGTCTGTCTGGAAATCTAATATTCTTGAGTCATTCACATAATGCTTGCTTACTTTGCTTATCAAGTGATTATTTTGCCTTTAGATATTTTCCAATTGCATTATCCCGATATAACTCCTGACAATAATAAAATAACTTCAAGTCTTCTCCAAATTTGGCATTATCTTTAGTTTTCCTTCTATATTCATCACTGTATTAAAAATATTCTTAAACACATTCTTCTCTATGTGCATTACATCCAAATTATGCCTTATCAAATTGTTACTCTAATAAGGCAAATCCCAAAATATACATTATTTTTTTCACCCATATCTTCTTTGTTTTGTTATTTGATCATTAACATCTTTGGACCCAACTTCAGTTGCCCTCATCAATCGTAATTCGATGATTTCCTCTAGCACGTCCATTCCTAACCTTATAGAAGGAGTCAGATTTTTCATTATTTGATTATTAAGAAAAGCAATTTTGTTCCATCATAATGGATGATCAGGCAGTAAGAATTTTCGGGTATTATCAAACTAAGACTACTTACCTCCATTTGGAAGCGTAAAGGCATCATATGTTTCATACAATATGGACAAGCAAGTTTGCCTTGCATTCTCCATCCAAACAACAGGCCATAAGCAGAAAAATCACTAACAGTCAAAAGCAAAGCAATTTACAATTGAAAATTCTGCTTTGTTGAAATATCATGTCTCTACACTAATTTCAAATAACTTTTTCAATTATGCAACCATGGGCTACATGAATACATTCAACTTCTATTTAGGATTATTCGGTCTTAGAAATAGAACAAAAATAAACATATATTCCTCCTTCATACATATCCAAGGTGGCAAATTATAAGGGGTTAAAATAATTGGATAATATGAATATTGTTGTCTAGATTGACTAAAAGGTTGGAACCCACCAGTGTATAATCCAATCCGGACATTTCGGATTTCATATGCAAACTGTGGATTCATACTATTAAAATGCTTCCACGCAGGAGAATCTGAACAGTGTTCCATCACACCTTCATCCTATTCATGTTTAACATGCCATCTCATGTACTTGGCAGTTGCTTTAGAAGCATAAAACCTTTGCAGTCTCAACATTAGAGAAAAGTAATACATCTTCTTATATGAAACTTCTTTTTTAGATGTACTTCATCCTAGAGGTATATGCTTTATTTGGAAAAATAACAAAACTTGCATGTCCTCAAGTCACTATCATCATCCTGATATAAAATGCAATTATTCTTGTAATAGTGAATCTTCTCAACTGGAAGACCTAAACCTTGCATCAATTTCTTAATGTTATAAAACTATCAACCATCGTATGATTCTCAGGCAACAACTCATTGTACCATTGTACAATATCGTTGTAACACCTTTCAGATAAAATGATACTTCGATTTGATATTCATTAGTCATGCAACCAAAGATAGCTTGGAATGTTTTTTGTAACTAGGCCATAATTCCTCATTAGTTGCATTAGGCATATCATACAACTTCTGAGAAGTCGGATTAGGAGCTGCACTCATTACACTTTAATCAAACTCTGGTCCAGCTACATCTATTACTATATTACGATATGCAGTAGGTTTCGATTCACTTAGACATACATTATTAGTTAGAAGTTTAGGTTCATTTATAGGGGATATTCCAGAACCACACAATTCACAGTGCCAATACGATTTATAGTACCCAACAACAAAATTTCTTTACATAATATGCAACATTACTGTATTGGGGTCCAAATAATTGCGATTCTAACACTTCTTATTACTATACAGACATCTAATTTTAATTTCATCCATAAATTCAGATTGAAACGTCACAAATTGTATGAAATTATTTACACATTCTAAGAATTCTAAACATAATAAATCATCCTTCAACCTAAAATACATTCAATTCTTATATGATCTCATGTAATACATTCAAAAATATTACAAAATGTAAAGAATTTTAACATTTTCAGAATATTACAAAAATATTATCATTTTCAAAATTACAATCAAAATTATAAAAAATACACTAATATTACAATCATATATTACACATTTTTATATTTCAATAAAAAATACTAATATTATTACAGATTTCAAAATAAAAATACAAAAAATCATACAATAATATATTAAAAATCTTCACAAATATTACAATCAAAATTACAAATTTTTTTTCATATTTCACATTTTCTCTCTATCAAAATGATGTATAAAAAAAAAACAAACAGATGAGGAAATGTACTAGTGGTAGTGGCATCTGTTGTGGCGGTGGAGGTATCATATGTGGCAACATTGGTGGTGGCAGTAGAAATAGAGAGAAAAGCAATGAGAGGAGTTCACCAGAGAGAGAGTAGAAGGGGGAGGACACCTGAAAGAGAGACTAGCAGGGGGAAGGAGAGGCCAACAACGGTGGGAGAGGAGAGGAAGCTGAACTGCAAGAGGAGGGAGAGGAAAGCAACGGGAGAGAGGAGAGAGAGAGGAGAAAGAAGAAGAAGAGAGAGAGAGAAAAGGGTATGTGACAGTTTTTATGTAACATTTTTCGATGAATTATTGACAAAACTTAATATGTCCTCTCCAATTTTTCGTTGATATATTTTCTTCATTTTTTTCTAAATTTACTGATGGACTTTTGATGGATCATCAGACACATTATTTCTTGCGTGTCTTTTCATTTCTCTTTGTCGGTAAATCCATTGGTAAACTTAGGCACCAAAACGTGGTGCCAAAGTT
The DNA here is from genome assembly GCA_949677035.1 of Omphalea diandra. Taxonomy (NCBI): domain Eukaryota; kingdom Viridiplantae; phylum Streptophyta; class Magnoliopsida; order Malpighiales; family Euphorbiaceae; genus Omphalea; species Omphalea diandra. The sequence goes on along the minus strand of CATIWR010117247.1, from coordinate 12,345 downwards.
TACCGACGGAATGTTTTTGTCGACAAATTACTAATGACATGTTGTCGGTAATCGGTCGCTTGATTTTAAAATATATTTTCACTTGCATTTCGTCATTGATCTAACGATATTTACAGATGAACATTTATCCATCTGAAAATTCCATCGATATTTTTATATTATCTTATTGTGATATAACACAATGAAATTTTGGAAAGAGTTTGCCTATGATTAGAAGTTTCTGGAAAAAGTCTCTGAAATGGAAGTCCCGAATTGAAGGAAAAAGAATCATCCAAAACATAAAAGGCAATACATAAATCTAGCATTGCTCTACAAAAATATGTTATATATCAAGGCATAGCAAATCTAAAAGCTTGAAATAGATTTGAACTATGTATAACATAAGATAATATATTTATATTTCCAAACTTAAAATATCTGTATATAGTTCAAATATTTTTACTTATTTATTTTTTGAATTACTATAATTTATATTTTTTATTAATATACACAAACACACACATACGGGTTAGGAAAATGACATGCTCCTTCACAAAACCATGACAATTTATTAAATATGTGTTAACTTATATAACACATATACACACTCTTAAATTTCTATTTGATTTATCCAAATCTCATTATGCTATTGCTTATAATTTTTTTTTCTCTTTAATGTTATGATTTTATCATCTCGTCATACAAATTACATAATACAACATTATTAATGAGTATGAAATTAGTATTCCTTAAAAAGTCTTATCCAATAATTTCATCATAATATAATATTTATTTATATGAATATGTTAAAGATATTAGATACATAAAATATTAAAAATATTTAGATTTTAATTGTATATTATGTTATTATATTAAATCTAATATTATTTTAGTATTAAATATTTTAGCTAATGATTGTTCATATAAAATCAGCATATACAAAACGAGAGAATTTAATAGAAAAAGAGAGATCATGATTGTAAATAGAAACTAATAATCTTTATGTGTGTGTGTGTATATATATTATAATATTTTTTAAATTATTTTACATTTATAAATAATATTTTTTTATTATATTTGCTTTGTAAATAAAATTAAACAAGTTAAAATTAATTTTATAGGAGATCTACTTAACAATGAAGGTGAAATTTTAAAAAATTTATTTGAGGATAGTAAAAATAAAATCGATAATAGTAGTCTCAAATATAAATGCTTGTTTTTGCAAAGATATTTATTTTTTTTTATCTATGATATGTTTAAATTTATATAATATTATCTAATTTCATAACAAATTTTTATATTTAATGATTCTATTATTGCCAGTTGAAAATGAAAGCCATCAATTTCATTTTAGAAGAAAGCAATTTTAATTATATTTCATTTTATAATAACAATCAATATGTAGTTATGGGTTTTTTTATATAGAATTTTGAACTCTAGTTATCTCTTTTTTTTTTCTCTGAAAACCTTTTTTTAAAAAATATTTTACAGCTAACATCAATATATTCTACAGACGACAAGTCCATTTTATCTTCATTTTCTTTAATAAAATAGTTGTTTTACTTTACTTGTTATTTTTATTTTACACAGTCTCTCTTTTGAAAGTTTTTATTTTAGATTTCTTGTTTGATTTCTCTTGGTGAAAGTTTTATCTTTTTTTAAAAAGAGTTTTTATACTTAGAGATTGATTGTTTAAATATATGATAATGTATTATTGAGTATCATTTCTTCAATATGTTCCGACGTATAATATGAATTTTAGTTTATATCGCACTATAACACCATATATGGTGATAATATCCATAATTAATAAAAATGCAGAGTTGTTGGAGAATATGCATAGCGAAAATAGAGTCGTAATTTTAAAATTGAATTTATATGCAGTTATTAGTAGTGCTTAGAATCAATTTCATATTAGTATTCTAGATCATAATATTATTTTTTTAAAATGTTGTATGACTATTTATATATGAAAATATTTTTTATTGTTTTAAAAAATAACAAAGTATAAGATCAAATAATACTAGATGTGACAATGAATCTAACATATGAAATCTTCTCATATAGACAATTATATAACATTATCTAAAAAAAATTTAATATATATATAAAGAAATACATATAAATAGTGCAATATATGAAGAAATCCTATTGTGACAAAAGTGCAATAAGACTGAAAACTATAATTACATGTTACTTAATTTTATAATAGACTTGAATTTTTTTGATAAATTGATAAAAATTTTTTATTATTAATCATAATTTCAGGAAAAAGTTAATTATGACACTAGACTAGTCTCAAGATGAGACAAATCTCCCACAAAATTCATAGCTATAGTGCCATAATTAAATGAAAAACACAGGTAGATAGTACATAGGCAGAATTGCAACATAACTTAAAGTGGTCGAAACAGAGACTAAATAACGCCATTGTCAATCAAGGAGGCAATCAGACTAGATTTGGCTACGAAGTTAGCTATGCGATTAGTCTCATACAGAGAGTGGACAAAACAAATTGATACATATGCATGTTCATATTGACATGCTTTTGGAATGTTTCGCAACTATATTTTGGCTCAATGATTCAAAAAACTCAAATTTTTATCTGAATTTTCAATTGTATTCAAAATTTTTAATTTTGTCTATTATACCCTAATTTAATGAATTGATTTCAATTGTACTTAAAGTCAAAATCAAAATTTAGTAGAGTGCATATTTAGACTCAAATGACTCTTATAATTTTTTAGCTAGTTCAATCAACCCAAAAATAAGTTTAGATTTTAATTAATATAATGCTTTTATTTGTTTACTCAAATTAAACTCATTTTTGCTTAGTTAAATTTATTATGCATTTTATATAATAAATTTTAATTTTAAATTTAAAATGAAAAATTTTAAAATTTAAATTTATAATTCATAAAATCTTTCAATCTCTCTTTTTTTTTTTTAAAAAAAAAAATTCTCTCAATCCCCTTAAAATTAATTTTAATAAAAATTTCTAAAAAATATTTTAAAAATCAAATGCATTAACTTAATTAAAATGATACTTTATTTTTTATTTAATTTAACTCATTTTTGCAAAATTAAATTTATTTCTATTTTTAATGCAAACTTCTAATTTAATGCAAATTTTCAATAAAAATAAAATTATCATATTAATTAAGATATAAACTTAATTTAGATTTGATTGAACTAATTGAAAAATATAAAAATTAATTGAGTCTAAATACGTATTTTACTAAATTCTCATTTTGACTTGAGGTATAATTAAAATCAATTCTTTGAGTTAAAGGATAATTAATAAAATTAGAAGTTTTGGGTAAAATTAAAAATTATTTAGATTTTTGAATTATTAAGCCTTATATTTTATATTAAATAAAAAACAAAAAAAAAAAAACGTAAACTAAAAAAGCGAAATACATATATAGATCTGTATCCACCTATTGATTACGTCCTTTTCCGCTAATGCTGCTGATTTCATATTATCGTCATACAAATGACATAATCTTTAATGGTCTTGTCCAAAAGAAGGGAAAGAAAAAAGAAAAAAACGTGATTCGACTCTAAGTTTTATGATAAATAATTAGAGAGTCAAGCGCATATATAATATTTTATGATGAGTTGGGCTACTTCCATTATCATTTTTGTGATAAATAATTGGAGAGTCAAGCTCATATATAATATTTTGTGATGAGTTGGGCTACTTCCACTATCATTTTGCCCTTCACATGACAGACAAACTTGACTTCATTCTCCATATTTTGAAGCCAAACAGAACAGAGACGGCTAAAACGTACGTTGAAATTAAAATAGACATGGGCTAGAATAGAACAGTCGAAGAAAGGAAAATATAATAAATTATCAACACAAAATGACTTTATTTAAATATGAGTGACTTGAGTTCTACAGTGTATCACTTTCTTGATGAATTACTTTCTTCATTTGAACTTTGAACTTTAATTTCTTCATTTGGGTTTAAAAATTTGGGGTTTTAATTGCTTTTTTTTAAAAAAATTAAATTGAATTGAGATTCTAGTTTCTGAAAATGATTTTAATATCATCAAGCTGAAATATTACGATTCTGATATTATTTTTATTTGTTTGAAGAAAATTTAGTGAATCCTGAACTACATAATACAAATTAATCTTTTTCTATAACCCAAGCGAGAGGGTGGTTTTTTTTTTTTAGCTCTTTGATTAAATGTTTTATTTATATTTTGATACTTATTAATTCGGCCCTCTCATTTTAAATCGTGTTTTTAAAAAGTACATGTTTAATTTATTTTAACTATTCTAGTTACTGATTGCACATAATGATGTTTTGTCATGGTGATGGCAAATTGGAAACTGACGACAAAATGTAATGTAATGTAGTTCGAAAATTAAAAATATTTTCAGTGTTATCTAAAATTAAGATATTACTATCTTCAAGATCGATTAATTGAAATTAAATTAAAACAAAAAGAATTGAATTCAGGAAATTAAAAATTTTTTCAGATGATTTTAAAACTGTATCTTTAATATCAACCTAATGTATTTAAAGAATCAAATTCAAAAAAATTAAGGAAGACAAATAAATTTGTTAGCCATTGGACGACTAATCTTTGAATTTTTTTTAAAAAATTAATAAAAAATTATAAAGAAAATTAATCCCATTTCATTTTTTAAAATTTCTTTCTAGTCTTCATTACCGGCTAAAGGAAAACGGCAGCTTCACATTAAAGTCATAACGTGTCTTTGCCATCACCGTTACCTCCGTGGAAGATTGATTGGCAACTTATGAACTGTCTGCTTTTTTGTTAATCGTATACCATAACAACATTATTATAATGTTTATTGTTGGATTAGGTTGGTCAAATTTAAGTCAAATTCTTTTGATTTTGATATTAAAAATTGATATGTTCTAATATTATTTTTTAAGTGTTGATTTTACAGATTTTTAGATAGATTTGTATTGAAAGTTGAATGATAGTTTAAGTCTCAAAAATTGTGAAAGATATCCTATTTCACGGTCAAAAACTTGTAATTTGCGACCACTATCTTGCAACAAGAATCAATGAAGTTGGATTAGACAATTTCGCAGAGGAGGTCACAATCGTGATTTTGCCAAAAAAATGATGAAGTCGAAACAAAAGGTTTCATGATGGAAGTCGCATTCATCTTTGCGACCGCGACTTTTGCACTTACCTGGAGGGAATCAACTCCTCAACTAGAGCATTTCAAGTGTCCCTAAAAGCCGTTGGTAGATCAAAATTCTTGAGAGCAAAACACTAGTCGAGACCATGATTTGGCAAAAGTACCATCTCCTTGGCAAAACATATGGATTTATGGTGATTATTGTGTCCAAAAGAAAAATAAATCGCGACCACGACTTTTAGTCTGGTTTAAAAACCATAACGATTATTTTTCATGAAAGACTACTGGTGATGTGCCATGTAGACTAGTCATTAGATATACATGAGATTTTCTATTACAAATTCAATAATTTTAGTATAACAAGAAAAATCGTGACGCGAATGTCTAGTCACGATCACAAACTCAATTTAACAAACATTTAATACAAGATTTGCCTAACACAACTTGAAAATTTAGATATAATTTATTTATAATATCTTTTAAGTGATTGTTACCTATAAATACTCCACAAAATGAACTTGAATGCGAAAAAATAACATTTAATTGTGGGAAAACTCTTACAAACTTGTTTCTCAATCTTTGTTCATTTAATTCTTGTATTTGAGTTGTTATTGTTGGATGTGAGCATTAAACACCAATGTTTTTTTGGTTTGAGAGTTAGTTTAGTTGTAAAACTCTTGTATTGGTTAACTGTGAGTTTTTGGGAAAACACTTAGAAGATGTGTGTAAGTCTTGAAATACAAATTGTAATGCTATGTGTGAGTCGTATAACACTTAGCGTAAAAGTTTGGTACAATCTTAAAAACACTATTTAGTGATAGTAGAATACCTAATTAGAATAATTGAGGATTGAACGTAGAGTTCGTTAACACTCGGACCACTATAAAATCTTGTGTCTTTAACTCTTCTACTGCATCTTCTATTTTCATTTCATCAAATCCTTCCCTCCAAATTTTAGATATCCTACTAATTCAACTCTCATTCTTGGTGTTCAAAGGCTAACACTTATAAATTAGTATTTTCAAAATGGAACCTATAAAATCGAAGTAATTTAGAGTTAAAAACTGATTAGCTAAAAAACTGGTTCAAATGAAAAAATTGATTGAAATTGCCTAAAATTGAAAATCAGGTCAAATTGGTTCAACCTAAAACTACATTGTTTTATGAAAAATTTAAAAATTGTATTATTTTATGCAAAATATAAATTTTAAAAAATAATTTTCATTACTTCATCATATTATATATTTTTTAATTTTCAAAATATTTTAAATATTATTTATATATTTTTTAAAAAATAAAAAAAAATCTTATTGAACCAAACCAGTTGAACCGCAAACTAACCAACTAATCCATTTGATCTTTGATCTAGTTTTAAAAATATTGTTATAAACAAGAAATAATGAAAAGGATCTCAAATGATAATTTTAATATGAGATGATGGGAAAATTCATCAATACTTAAAGAGATTTTGGGCTGAAGACATCTGGATTTAGGATTTTAATCACGGAATCCATTATTTGGATGGACTGAAATCTGTGAATTGGAACATAAATCTAAATCTATTGATTGATTTAAGACATGCAATTTAAAACAAATAATATATAGGATGAAATGTTTTGAAAATGGGATCAGATTGATTGATCGAATTGAAAAAATTAGGAATCAGTTCAGTTTAAATTAGATTAGTTTTTAATATTATTTTTTTTATTTTTAGCTATTATGATTATATTAATATATTTTTAATATTTTTTAAATTTTAAGACTATTTTAATAATATTTTTAAATTTTATTTATTATTGAATCAATTAAATCAAATCAGGCGAATTGAGCAGGCCGATTGAACCACGAACCGATTTTAAAAGCATTGATAGGATGTGATTCAAAATCTTCAATGCCACTTTATTTTTAAATGAATAAATTTCAAATATTAAATTCCAAATTCTCCATCCAAATGCACCTATAGAATTCATTTACTTTACTCATAAAATTTTTCATTTGAAATAAATCTTAAATTGATAAATTATTAATAAATTTTTTAAAATAAAACAATTAAATTTTTTTAAATATAGTTTTTTAAATAAAATAATTATTAAAATAAAATTAAACTTTTTAAATGCTTCAAACTCTGAATTTCAAAATAAAGTCTATAAATTTGAGTTTTGAAAATATTAAAATGCATTCCAGAGGTCATTAGTAAATGGACACACTTTTACATTGAGCAGTTTACTATCTAAATTAAATAAGTGCATGTGTTATGCAGTCCTAGTGATCATTAATTCTTTCTTTAGCTTTAGAATATCCTAGCAATTATATTTGACAAATGCCGCTTATCCTTCTTTTTAAAATTAAAATATCCTTAATACTTTGACATTATTGTCAATTATAAAGAAAATAGAATTAAATGACATACAACTTGAGTCATTCTTTGACATCGAACCTGTGGAAATTTTTCTTAATTTGGAAAGTAAATACAAAATTATGTATTATGTGACATCAAATTTATATATTTCAAGTGTGTGTGTCTATATATATATATATATATATATATATATATATATAGTTATTTATTAATTAATTTTATATATTCATAATTCATAATTTATATAATAAATATAAATAATTAAAACTTTATAAAATAAAGACTAAAATCTAAACGAAATCAAATTGGAAAAAAATCCAAAATTATTTAAAACGAATTGTATTGAAGTTTGAAATTATCTATTTCGATCGTGGATGTTTTTTAAATAATCAATTCAAATTGGATGCAATCACTTCTATTGAATTAATCATTGATTTGTTTGACTCAATAATATATTTTAAAAATTAAATATATAAAAATAAAAATAGTATATTATGATAAAATAATAAAAATATTTTTAATATTCAAAATTTGAGTAAAAGAGTGCATTTTTTAAAATTTTAAATAAAATAAAATAAAATATAAATTGATTTGATCTAATATATTGATTTTGATTAATTTTTATTTTAATAATTTCAGTTTTAATCTTTCATTTGAATTGAACAATTAGTTAATTTTTAATTTTATTGATTTAACCTATTGATTCAATCCTATTTAAAAACACTAAGGTAGAGAGAAGATGAAGAAAGATGGACTTGCAAACAATTGGAATATTTTTAAGGATATTCATAAAGCTAGCTAACATGGAAAAATAAGGTGCAAAATTCATGCATATACAGTGTCTATAATCGAATTAGTTATTGAGTCACAAACTCGCATTTTATATAGTATGATTATAATAATAAATTTTAAATAAATTTAATATTTATTTTATTAAATAATTTGACTGATTAATTACTATTTATAACAAATATTATTAAATAAATAAAATGATAAAATAAATTTCTCAAAATTTATAATTATGCATGAAGATAATTATAATAAACTATTGTTGATTGATTCATACTTTCAATTTTATGTGATATAATTTCAAAATAATAATTATTAAATTTAAACAAATAATTTGTGACAATCAATCAAATAATAATATTAAATATTTTATAATAAAAAAATAAAATTAATGAACAATTACAAACTATATACACATATGAGTATCAATCAAATAATAATATTAAATATTTTGTAATAAAAAATAAAATTAATAAACAATTACAAATTATCTATACATGTGTGTGGTAATTATAATAAAGAATTATTTATTAATTCATACATTCAATCTTATATTATAAAGTTTTAAAAAAATTATTAAATTTAAACGAAGTAATTTATGCAATCTATTACATTGTCAATATATTCAAACTTTTGAAATATTAATAAAATTAATTTAAATTTTGCCTTCATATTTATAATTTTATTTTTAGATTTTTTAATTTATTTTTAAAATTTTTTAAACATGATATGGCTTCTTGTTTAGAATTTTTAGTTTTTAAATTTTTTTAATTTTCTATTTAGAATGGTTTTATACTGTAGTTAATTTTCTAATTTTCTATTTATAAATTATTTTGATATAGTAATTTTTGTAGTATGATATAAAATAATGACACTGATTACATTGTACATAATTATTTGACAAATGATAAATAATAGTGTAAAACTAACTCAAAGACTAGAATTAATAATATATATTGATTAATGATATCTTCTAGAGGTGATAAATGAGTTAGATTAACTCATTTTTTTTATTGAGTTTGATCATTTGGATTTTGCACGGATTTGTGTCACCCATCAAATTTACTTATATAAATGATTTTGTATCAAATTGGATAATTTGTTATTCACTTTTTTTTAATATCTATTAGATTCATTATTATTTACATATTATTTTTTCATAATTATGTAAATGATAATTTTTTAAAAAATTATTTTTTAATTAAGTAGATTTTACATTTATTTTATAAAATTATTGGCAACGATTTTACATAATAGAATTTAATTAAAAATTTTATTTTTATTTAAATACTTGATAAATTAAATATAATTTATTTTTTAAAATAAATGACTATATATAATGAAAAATGAGTAATTAAATTAAGTTCATATAAAATTAAAAATAAAAAAGTATTTTTATTTTTTAATAAATTAAAGTTAAATCACTCGAGTCGATTCGCGAGTCAAATCAAGATCTTATTAATTTGCATTGACCAACGGATTAGGTCAGATTTGATCAGAAGATTATTAAATCATTTCAAGTTCAGATTGGGTTAAATTTGGATCAATTTTTTGAATAAATTTAAGTTGAATCAAAACTGCTGCACTAATCTCGTTCACCATAAAAAAGAATCTATTTGGAAATCAAATTTAACTTAGACAGTTATCAACTTTTCCCATATTATCTTACTAAGAAAAGTAAACACGTAACACGCACAAAAGAAATTAAAAAAAAAAAAAACTTCAACAAGTTTTTAGTTGAATTGTACTAGAATTGCAGAGATTGTAATTTGGAACTTCAATAAAAACTAATTTAAAAAAAAAAACTTCATAAATTTAGCTTACCAACCCTCTTTAGCGTTGAGCTTGCTACTTCAAATGATCTAATTCACCAAAAAAGAAAAAGAAAAAGATATCTAAGATATTGTCATTTGATGTGCATGTTCTCTTCATCAAAACCGCAGTGAAACATGTCCCAATCCCAGACTAGCTCATTTTCCATAGCCATTTTCATGTTACTGCTATCCCATATCAGGGAAGGAGAAGCATGATCTTGTTGGAATGAACCCTGAAATAATGTACTTCTTCTGTCCTCCTCTAATGAATGGTTTTGATGAGTTGTTCTTTCGTCTCCTCCAATAGTTGGCTTGCCTATCTCTCGTGGCTCTACTCCAGTTGGCCTTCTATCGAATGCTCTTCTGCATTTCGATTTCTTGTACACACGGCACAAACTAAATTCATGCCTTAACTGCAAAAAATGATAAAGAGACGATGAAATCATTGCATTAATATTATTCTTTTGTATTCTAAATTTGTTACATTTTACATTACTACTTTATTACTAAAACTTAAAAAACTTGTCACCTGCAGAGTCACAGATTAACTTTAAAGATTGCGAATATGATGGCAGGGAATATGAGGTGTTGAAGCACGAATATAATGTGAAGATGAAAGTATTTAGAGGGTTAAGGGTTAAGGTGTAAGTGAGACACTTGATATGAAGACACTGCCACATGTATAAGACTCATTAGTTTTATGTCTCGTTTTTTATTTTTTATTTTTTATTTTTTAACTTCTCTTTTATTGATATTATTTACTCACAACACTTGATATGAAGACACAAACAAGGCAACATGTAATATAATATGACACAGAGTCGAAATATTAGCACACAACACGTGTCACAGACATTCTCTACACAGACAAGGCATGACATGAACACAAGTCAAACTTCATAGCATATATATCAAGTCAATGGTATAAAGTTTGCACCATTAGACTTGCACCAGTTGAAGAGGATGCTTCTTCTGCTTGTATGGCTTTATACTCATCCATTTTCCATTCAGTCGTTCTTCCATTTGGAACTCTTCCCCTATAAAAAATCATGGTTCTTTTCACTCCAATGCAGCGATTGTTTGAAGAGTAAACATAACCAGGTGAACCAGTAGATTTCCAGTATCCATCATTAGTGAGTCGCTTTGGTTTCCCTGTACGAATTTCACTTTCTTGTCTCGGATTGAAGAAAAACCACTGCTCAGAATCTCCAGCGCATAAGTCTCCTGATACCTCTGCACCAAATAAACTGATTAACACAACTATCTCATACATAAATCAGTGTTTCAGACTAAGAAGTTATAATTTCGAGCTCCAGTTCAAGCGTAGTTATTATTATAATTTTTTTTTTTACAAAAAAGAAAAAAAAATATTGCCATATATTGTACAAGCGAAGACAAATTCGATACCTGGAAGATCCCATGGATTAAAACCATAGATATCAAGAACAGGTATAACACGATGGATAGCTCGGCTGAGGTCATCTGTCATCCCTTGTAACCTGTGATGCAAATAAAACGAGACCAGCTCTTCTTCTGTAGGGTAAAAACGAAACCCAGGTGCCAAATCTTCCATTACTTCTTAGTTCTTACTTGCAGCTTAGGTATATGGAGTACAATATAAATGTGTGTGTATATATATATAAAGATCAATTTTTGGGTTAGAATAACAGGCTGTGTAAAAAGAACAGGTGGCTTCTGTGGAGGAATTCAATCAATCAAATGGTCTTCTTCCATTGTATGCTGCAAACTGCGGCTAGACCAAAATTTCAACTGTAAAATTGGTCGGTAAGTGCTCTCCTGAAGACAAAGTATATATTGACTATTATTTTTTTTGTTGGTACATCCAATTGCTTAAAGGCGAAGTATATGTTTATTATTATTATTATTTAAATTTAAAATTTTAACTTTAAAGTACATGGTCGATTATCGGACTATTCATGTGATGATTAATTCAGCTAATTGAGCAGCAATTGTTGTTGTGGACAATAAGAGTGTTGAAGTGGATGAGAATTTGTATTTTTCAATTTAATTACATCTCTTCACTTAAGTTATTACTAAAATAACAAAGAAAAAACCCTTCCTTTTTTTTTTCCGTTGCTCGTGGGAATTGTGTGGCTCCATACAAGCTGAATTAGACAAAAAAAAAAAAAAAAAAAAAGAATTTCAAATCTTCAATTGTCCATGTTTGCACCAAGAAAGTTAAAATTTAACGATAATTAGTTGTGTTCCATGCCTCGCGTAGAATATATATATATATATATATATATA